>BJCO01464670.1:0-10271 GCA_018326465.1 Flaveria floridana | reverse complement strand
CCTAGACGTCTTCCTAGTATTGTAATTCCATTTATCGTAACCTTAGTCGTCGCCTGTAGAAACCTTAGTTCTCATCATTCTAGGTGAGAGTGGACTCTTATTAACAACACCACCGGCCTAAAAAATCCACTATTAGAGTACATTGAAAAGATTAATGCCTTTTATCCTATGCACGTCGTTGAAACTTTGGCATAATTCAAAATTCCGGCTTTATTTCTTTCATTGGTACGAATTTGTTACATGTTAGCTATACATATTTAATATTTCTGTGTAATTATTCCCGTTGAGGGATTTCGCATTTATATATATCAAGAAATTTCCCTCCATGCAAGAGCTAAAACCTTGATACCATGTTAACCTAAATAGTAATTCAAGTCCTGAATCGATAATATAATAAAATTGTATATTAGATAACTCTCAAATTCTTCATTATGACCAAGAAATATTACTTAAAAAACTTGATTATAAGTCATACATAACCCTAAACCTTGGCTGTATTTATAGACTAAAATTAAAACTTATTTGAAATCAATTAGGATCGCTAAACTTTAGAATTTAACCTACTTATTAAATTTTCTACTTGACAATACTAATTAGTAAATAATACAAATTCAACCTAACCTGACCAACGTGTCAACTTAGATCCCCCAGCCACATCGGCTTGTGAATCGCGTTAGCAATTACTGTAGATAAGATTCCCCAACGTGTCAACTTGATTTTAGTTTCTACTCGTACAAGCAAATTAGATTTCCATATGATGGTTAAAGTGTAGATAAGATCTAGCCTAATTAAGGAAATGAAAGATATTTTAGGGTGGAGAGAGAAGGGGGGAAAATAAACCTAACACATCAATAACAAAAATTACTAATAACTAAGTGCAAGCTTGAAAGTAAAATAACTAAATAATACTACCAACCCAATTGTAAACATTAAATTGAACTACTAGAAGGGAAATTTAAAAACAATGCTCTATAATGTGCTAAATGATAACATGCAAAATATCAACAGCATATCATCATATCTAAAATAGATTGCCATAGTCTGTAAAAGAATGACACTCAAGGAACTATGACTATCTAGTATGGTTATCATGTTGCCTAGACCAAACACACCTAAAAAAACAAGATGTTCTCAATTAGGATAACCAAAAAGTAGCAGGGTACGTACCATATAAGTAGAATTCATTGAGAAATAGAAAACTAGATACTTACGACTCAATTTGCATAATAAGATTCTAGTAACACACATAAATGGTACCTATCGTTTACAGATGGAGAAAGACATCCAACATAAACGTGCCTTGCATGCCTAGTGGCCGTGAATCACATTATTTGTATTTAATAATCAGAGCAGAGAAGAAACAGAAACACTAACACAAAGAATTAAAATTTGAAAACTATACTTTGACGTTTTGGGGTGATTTTGAATTGCTTGAACTAGCAAAACAGGAAAAGATCAAGGGGGTAAATGACCATGAGATATAAAGATGTTAGAATAAGAAAGGGAAAGTAATTTTAAGCTAACTATCTTATATTGGGTGATCAAATACAGGAAGCTTATTTACCAAAACAAGTTGCCCTAACTTTTAGATACATCATTACCCTATTCCTTGTACAAATAAGTTACACAAGTCAACTCATTACTCAAGTCAACTTATAACCTTATACAACCCATTTCCTACCCATGCCCATTTTAACCGTAGCTTCTTTTTCTCTGCCCAGTGTGACCTACCCCATTTATCTTTAGCTTTGAACCATGCCCAACTGGACCCCTTAGAAAGAATTAACATCCTAAACAAACCCATAACCTCATCCTAAATGCGCTAAGTCTTTGGGTTAAAACTGCAAGGTCTATCACTAAGTAAACATATAAAATTGCTTACCACACTTCCTGCAGTGACTAAAATTGAATGAGAAGATATAAAAGATACAATAATAAATCAATATAATGATTAGAACTTACCCTACCTTACCTTTGTAGCATGAACGTGACATTGATCTATGTTCATATTTGGCTCTTGCCTGAGAATGAGACATATGTGTCCTCTCCACCCTTATCCTAATCTCCCCACCCTCAAGCAAATTAGAAAACCTGAAAATAATTAAGGTGATAGATAAACTACTAATAAAGGAAATGAATTTTGCAAAAATATTAACGAACTCAAATAGAAAGAGATGTTGAATGTAGGAAAATAAATAAATCAATAATGAAATTTATCTAATAGCTAAATAATGCTATAACCCAACTGAAAACATGAAATTGACTTACTAAAATATAAATTAAAATAATATTCTACAAAATTAACATGGCTAAAATATGTTGCCAACAAGAAGGGCAAAGAATCAAAAAAGATTTGTGTACAGTTAGAGCATTATGAAAGTCTAGAAATGAAATAGTAGGGGAAAAAAGTCAAGCTTCAAAAAAATATCAAATCTTTGTTTCATTTACATTTTCACACCATTATTTGGATCCAGAAAATAACAATATTCAATGCACAAATAGTAGCAATGGGGTCGTGCCCCCAAATTAAATCAAGAACTGCCCCAAGCACCACAATTCATTTGTTAGGAAGCCTTTCGTAGCATCTGAAGGTTGATGACCTTCAATACGATAAAAGAGAAAAGGTCGTTAAAAATGTAAAACAAGAATGGTTATGTTAAAAAAGCAAATAAACAAACAAACAAACAAACATACCCAGTGTCTCCCGCTGAAGAGCAGGGTCTGGGAGGGATATATGGTGGCAAGTCTTTCCTCTATCTAGAAAGGACCCGTCCATGTTGTTAATAAACTCAAAAAGTGTGTATGACTTGGAATTGGCTACACGTATAAAGCGGTAGTCATGCACAAAAACAAAGTACAACGGTATAAAAAATATAGAAGTAAATTTAGAATGAAATTAGGATGTTCAAAATATGTTTACTATCATAACAAGTGTAGGTACCACTAGCACTTCCACCAAAGGGATTGGAAGCCCTTAGATGCATTGATTGAGTCGGATTTCAAGGCCGAGATTACCCTCCGATTGCATTTAAAAGGGAAGCTTGCATGACCATACTTAAGTGTAAACATGTAGAAGATCTACGTGTATCAAGTAGTAATCTCAGTTAAATGAACACGAATCTTCGTAAAATACTTTTATAGCAGATAATAATATAAAAAGAGTAAGAAAGAGCAAATCACCTCATATTTAGCTATGTTGTGCAAGTACCACCAATGGAGTCGTGCCCCCAAATTAAATCAAGAACCTCCCCAAGCACCTACAACTCAGTAAGTAGGAAGCTTTCTGTAGTATCTAAGGTTGATGACCTTCAAGGCAATCAAAAAGAACAAGTCATGAAAACAATGCAAAGAAGGAATAGTTATGTTAATAAGAACATAATAATTCTTAACTGTACGTTGTGTGATAATGCCCCATCCATGTGGTTAATAAACTCAAAAAGTGCGTGTTAGGACTCAGAATCGACTGCATGTACACACCAGTATAACAATGCACAAAAACCAAGTAAAGCAGTGTAGAAAATATAATGATAATTTAGAACGAAACTAAAAAGTTCAAAATGTTTTACTATCATAGCAAGTGTAGGTACTGTTGGCATTACTCCCCAATGGAATTTGAAACCCTTAGATGCATTAATTGAGTAGGATTTCTAGGATAAGACTAGTTTCCGATTGCATTTAAAAAGGAAACCTGCACAACCATACTTAAGTGTAAACATGTAGAATATCAACGTGTATCAAGTAGTAATCTCAGTCAAACAAACACAAATCATCATTAAATCATATTTATAGCACACAATAGAAAGAGCACGAATCACCTCATATAAATGGCTATGTTGTGCGAGTACCACCCATCGGGTCGCGACCCCAAATCAAATCAAGAACTGCCCCAAGTACCTACAACAAACAAAAAAAATACTTTAAACTTAAAAATATCACTAAAAAGCACAGCTCACTTTATGCAAAATAATTTTGCAGAATCCTAAACCTGGTGCCATGTGAACTGCCAACTTCATCTTGATCTCCAACACAAAATGTCTGAAGAGGTACACTATGTGACACATGCCTGAGAGGATGCGTGCCAGTAACATCATCATCTTATCCTGCTAAAAAAACTCATAAATTATTTTTCTGGAAATAATTAATTTTATAACTGGATTGCATATGTCATTATATGTACGTATATCTTGTGAGAATATCACCAAAATACACCTGCTCCTTGCCGTTCTCCAGAATGGAGAAGAAAGTTGAACAGGACATGGTGATCAAACTTTTTCAAATACAAATTTACCTAGAAATAATGTAGTAGTGAGAAGTTGGATGTTTACATTTTTACAACCCATGAATCAGGGTGCCACGAAAGAGAGAGTTTGCAAGAGCAGGCGGGAAACGGCTGCAAGGAAAAGGTATATTCCTTTTATTTACGTAATTATATGTTAGTTCAAAGTGAGAGTTGACAGCAAACCTGAACCTGCATAGGATTAGGACCAGAAGGAGATATGTAAACAGCAGCCTGGCGTTTACAAAAGATTCAGCCAGAGGTGCTTACCATAAGCTATTGTGAATTACTTTTCCTATAAGATCATATTATTAAAAACAGAAAAAGTGAATTAACATGTTGAATATGCAATGTCAACTATAGCGAGTCAAAATGGCTCTATGAAAGCTGAATTGATGAAATCACCCTGCCATGAGAAGTAAAATAAAATGTATACGTCTCAAAATGCATACTTATCATACAATATTATATCTTTAACTTTACCTTTGTCCTTGCTGCTATCAAAGTGAGTGAAAGTGGCTTTATGAAGATGAAATGATGAAAACACCTTGGAATGAGAAGTAAAACAAAATGTATACATCTCAAAATACATATTTATCATACCATATTATATCTTCAACTTGTCCAACAGCATACAACATTAAATGCTCCTTGTAAAGACAAAGCTTGATGATTCAAAAATGACAGAGGGAAAATCGCTTACAGTGTAGAGTGGCTCCTAGAGGCATCTATAATAAGCTTTTTCCCTTTGATGTAACACATGATCAGGAAAAATAAGGCACAGTTTCCAGAATTGTTAGCATCTTTAATCTGGACCTCATATCCCATAGTGACCTGCATTTTTAATGGCTGCATTCTAAATACAAACTTCATTAATTATCATTTACAACACTTCGGATTTTACAATTCGATTAGAAAACATGTTATTGATAACACAAACCAGAACCCACGCAGAAAACCCATAATATCAGTCGTCCATTGGCTTATCAGAACTGCCCTTATACCCTTTCTTGATGATGATCCACCTGCAGATGATGACCTAAATTTCCCACCTGCAGATTTACCATTTATCTGGCATATATCCATATGCTTTATGATCTAATCCTCTGCATTTTCCTGATATTTATTTCTTAGAATACAGGCATTTCTAATCAAATAACAAAACCAATATCTATGCATAAGAAGTAGACTAAACCAAAAAAAATATGCAATTTAAATCTGTGATTAGGTTTGTAAAAAGATGTACCTTGTGTCTTTGAAATGGCAGGGGTCAACCATGCCAAAGTGGCAGGACCGCAGGCTTCAATTTGATCCCTCGATCTAACATATCATTTGCGTACTTCACTGCATCGAGAACACATTTAAGATCACGTAACCCACCAACCAAAATAGTCCCTCGTTTTGATCATCTCAGTAATATGTGCTGAACTTCTTTTAGTTTCATAATCTATATCAAAAACTAAAATAATATATTATATAACATGTAGAATCCTATCCTGGACCACCCCATGAAAAACCATCGTATCCAACAATGTTGTAACCATATCGACAACCTAAACATATAAATAAAAAGTGTTTATAAAAGATTCGAACTTATCATTCAAATCATCCCCCTAGCAGATAGCCAAATAGAACAACATGTTTGTAATCATTAGAGATTGGTTTTTTCAGTATAAGAGTGACGCCTTAGGTATTCAAGAGTCAAGACCATAAAACTTTAAAATTTTCTAGACAAAAAAAGGTAAGTGAATATAAATGAGCCAAAAAGAATGACATAAGTGAATAGACCATACCAGCAAAAAGCAACATGTATCAAAACGAACCCATCTTGACCCCGTTTAAATGGATGAGATCGGAAGTTGGTGACTATCAATCGAACCCAATTTGACCCGTTTACCCATATCACACATCTCACCGGTTCTAGCTAAATATCAGAAAATACCTTAATCAAAGTGTGTCCAAATGGCTCTATGAAAGCTGGATTGATGAAATCACCCTGCCATGACAAGCAAAATAAAATATATACGTCTTTAAAACCTTTAATGTTCTGTGCATATCCAGCTGGATATCACCATATAACCAACCTTTAATGTTCTGTGCAAATCCAGCCGGATATCTGAGCCATATAACCCTAAGGCGCCTTAGTTTAACAGAAAAAATGACATGCATAATTTTGCATTCCAAATTAGTACCACATCTGAAACAGCTACAAAACATATCACTTTTAATATTTATAACTTAAATGCAGTAAGTGATAAAAAATGTAAGGAGATTAAACTATTAGTGTGGACGTACCTTGAGTCCTTGACCAAGCTTCAGTATTGAAGGATTTAAAAAAGACACTTGATGCGTTCTTAAAAGCGCCAAAGTCAACAATTGAGGTAGGGCCTCCCTCACCAATTTATGCAACAATACTAATAGCCAAAAGAGAAGAACAAAACTATTACCAAATATGTCTCATCAGAGCATAGAAAAATAGTAGTATTAACTATCAAATACAATAAATGTTACCTGTAAAACAACATATATATCCACAAAGAACCTTGAAGGCTTGAACTGTTGAAAACAAATCAGAGAGATAAAAGTCCTTGTGAAGACAAAGCTTGATGATTCAAAAATGATAGAGGGAAAACCACTTACAGTGTAGAGTGGCTCCTAGAGGCATCTATAATAAGCTTTTCCCTTTGATTTAACACATGATCAGGGAAAAGAAGGCACAGCTTCCAGCATTGTTAGCATCTGTAATCTGGACCTCATATCCCATAGTGATCTGCATTTGTAATGGCTGCAGTCTAAATACAAACTTCATTAATCATCAACTACAACACTTCAGATTTTACAATTCGATTAGAAAACAAGTAAGGAACCAAACTAAAACCAATTCCTCCATGGTTTTTTATTAGATCAAAACGCAAAAAATATTGCCCAAAAAATATAAATTAGTTATTGAATACACAAAAGGCCAAATATCATGAAAATAGTTTAAGATTAAACCATGGTGACCACCGGCCTCATAAAACTTTAGCTAGTAGTTCCACAACATAGCTAGCAATGTATATTGTCATGTTATTTATAAGATAAAGCAGAAGCCATGCAAAAAAACCCATAGTAATTGGCTTATCTGAAATGCCCTTTTTACCCTTTGTTGATGATGATCCGCCAACCTGCAGATTTACCAACAATTTGGCAGGCATCCATATGCATGCTTTGTGATCTGCATTTTCCAAATATTATAATAATTATTAGAATACATGCACGCATTTGGTATGAAATAAGAAAGAACCCAATATCTATCTGTGTAGAAGAATAATTAAGCAAGCAAGTAGTAATAAGTGAATTAGAGCATGGCATAATTTTGACTCGCAGAAATAAGCAGATTGAAGGGATAGAATAGACTGATTGGAAATGATGAATCTGCCTGTTAATTTCTTTGATGAGTCAATTGCGAGAATGGACTGTTTGTGGAAGTTGTGCTGGTCCGTCGAGATGCCTTCCTTGACCGTGTTGAAGGATTCCGATCTGATTAATAGTTCTCGGTAATGAAGTAACTCGGCTGAAATTGAAGGCTCTTGATCGAATAGTGTTGCCGGCGAGTTCAGAATGAGAGATAATCAGGGCTAGATACAACGGAATGGGCAGTAGTGTGAAGATGCAGGGGAGTTGATGCTTACAAGTTACAACTCCTAAGATTCAAAAGTAAAATAATATATATATATATACACGTCATAAAATACATACTTAGCATACCATATTTTTAACTTTACCTATGTCCTTTCTGCTATCAAAGTGAGTCCAAGTGGCTCTACGAAAGCTGAATCCATGAAAACACGTTGCAATGTAAAGTAAAACAAAATGTATACGTCTCAAAATACATACTTATCATACCATATTATATCTTTAACTTTGCCAACACCCTACATCGTTAAATGCTCCGGTTAATGTGAATGAGAAAAGATATCTTAATGTTTCTAATGTACACACATAAGGGTGAAGAAGAAAAAATACAAACAAACGTTTAATCAAACAGTTGGTATGCATTAACCCAACTTTACACAAACCTTTAACTAATCAAGCTTGTTGATTAGCTCCTTTTGTTCCTGTCCTTGGTTTACATTATATGCAACTACAATCTGATAAATAAGATGCCCAACAAAAAAGTGAAATTAAAATTATTGAAGATATTAGCTAACAGGTCATATGAAATACCTTTTTTGGACCTCGTATCCCATAGTGATCTGCATTTGTAATGGCTATCTGAAGCGCCCTTTTTACCCTTTGTTGATAATGATCAACCAACCTGCAGATGATGACCTAAATTTCTCAGCTGCAGATTTACCAATTATATGGCAGGCATCAATATGCATGCTTTGTGATCTGCATTTTCCAGATATTATAATAATCATTAGCATACAAGGGCGCATTAGGTATCAAATAACAAGACTAAACCTGGATGACCACTTCAATACTCAAAAGGCTAAATATCATGAAAATAGTTTAAGATTAAACCTTGATGACCACTTCAATACCCACTTCACAAAACCTTCCCTAGCAGTTCCACAACATGCCTGAATACCTGATAAAATATAAAAAAACATGTTATTGATAACACAAACCATAACCCATGCAAAAAAACCCATAATAATTGGCGTCAATTGGCTTATCTGAACTGCCCTTTTTACCCTTTCTTGATGATGATCCATCCGCAGATTAAGAATCATCTTGCATCCATATGCTTTGTGATCTAAGTACCCTCTGCATTTTCTTGATATTATAATTGTTAGAATACATGCATTTTTATCAAATAACAAGACCAATATCCGTGCGCAAGTAGAATAAACCAAAAATATTGCCAAATAAGAAGATGTACCTTACATCCTTGAAATAGCAGGGTCAATCTTGGCAAATAAGAAAAGCAATATCTGAAGAAGAAATACAAACATAGGGGGTATGAAGAAGAAGAAATACAAACAAATGTTTTATCAAACAGTTGGTATGCATTAACCTTACTTTACACAAACCTTTTATTGATCAAGCTTGTTTCTTAGCTCTTTTTGTTTCTGTCCTGGGTTTACACTATATACAACTACAATCTGTTACATGAGTGAATAAAATGACAAACAAAAAAGTGAAATTAAAATTATTGGAAGATAGTAGCTAAATTAACAAACCTTTTCTGGACCTGATATCCATAGTGATCTGCATTTGTAATGGCAGCAGTCTAAATACAAACTTCATTAATCATCATCTACAACACTTCAGATTTTACAATTCGATTAAGAAAAATGTAAGGAACCAAATAGAAACCAATTGTTACATGGTTTTTTAGAAGATCAAAACAGAAAGAATATTGCCCAAAAAGTTTAAATTAGTCATCGAATACACATAAGGACAAATATCATGAATATAGTTTAAGATTAAAGTATTAAACCTTGATGAGCACTTCAATACCCGCTTCATAAAACCTTCGCTAGCAGTTCCACAACATACCTGATGAAATATAAAATATCATGTTATTGATAACACAAACCAGAACCCCTGCAAAAAAACTGATAATAATTGGCGTCAATTGGCTTATCTGAAGTACTGCCCTTTTTACCCTTTGTTGATGATGATCCATGATCCTGCAGATGAATTACCAATGATTTGGCATCCATACGTATAAATAATCATGTTATTGATAACAAAATGCATTTCTTTTCAAATAAGAAAAGCAACATCTGAAGTAGAAGACGTAACTTACGTCATTGAATGGCAGGGGTCATGAATCTTGCGAAATAAGAAAAGCAACGTACATCTGAAGTAGATCTAGTAAACAGAGGAATAATTAAGCAAGTAAGTAAGTAATAAGAACTAAGAAATGGCGTAATTTAGACAAGCAGAAGTTATAGATTGAAGGGATAGAATAGACTTATCGGAAATAGAAATGATGAATCCGGCCGCGTGTTGTGTTAGTTTCTTCGATGATTGATTTGTTTGAATGGATATATATATATAT
>BJCO01464669.1:0-20949 GCA_018326465.1 Flaveria floridana | reverse complement strand
TCTTTGAAATTGTCACCAATTTCCACTTTTATGTAATTGATAAATAAGGGTTTGGGAAGAAAGATATCCTTTATCGTAAACTTTTGTTTTTTAAATCTGGCCATAAAACTTTGGTTTTTTAATTTTCTCATGGTTTTGTGTTCTTAAATATTAATTTTCACCCTTCATTCTATATTGAGTGTGCGATTTTTATTTTTATTTTAAAAATCTATCTGCCTGTTTGTTTATTGCATGAGATGTATATGTGGGTTTATATGTCGTTGTGTTTTGCTAAACTATTATTTGAAATATAAGAAATGTGACAGTAATCTAGTGTTTTTTTTTCAAGCAGAGGATCTCATTGGAAGTGGTATTTCTACATTAAAAGATAGAGGTAAAATTTGTCACCATCCAACCCTTCTTAGACTCTGCTCCTAATGAGATATGCTGGGTATGTTGTTGTTGTATTCTATATATAATTGGCATTTCAAACCCGTTTCCTTTTCTATTAATTATATTTTTTATATAACTTTTGTTCGATAACTAAAAAAATAGATGGACGGTTGTCTTTAGAAATAGAGTTGGAGAGTACTTTTCTGGTATCACAGGCTATAGTGAGTGCAGTTACCGTTACAGTACCATGACATATCGAACCGAATATGAGCGAATATCTTCGTTGCTGATTAGTACCATCAAAACCAGTGTCGGTATTCATGTTTATGGTTTGCGATGAACCGAACCCTTAACGACCAAAGTCACGCGACGACGTAGCATAGGGAAAAATGACCAAACTTTCGCTGCGTAACGCGGGGTAAAAAACTAGTTCACATTATTCTTCACCGTTGTGGACCACGCTACTATAGCACGATGGTTCACGTCCTAACGTCAAGTTGGCTCACGCGTGATTACATGTGTAGTACGCTAGATGTCGTAAAATCATTATACTCAATTAAGTTCCATCAAGAGCATTAACTAGCAATAAAAACACTTTTATTAGAGTTACATTGATACATAAGCAAGCAACCGTTTTATTAATCCATTTTCACTTATAATTAAACATCTACAAACCCCTTGAGTTTTTATTCATTATCCTTTATATATATGTATATCTCCATAAATGCTGATCAATTCACGTGGTGCTAATTGAAGCTCAACTGACCATACTTAGGTTGTTGATTTGGGGAAAAGATCCCAAAATGTTTCTCTACCTCGGCCCCAGGTTTCTTGTTTTCATCAAACATTGCAAACAAATATGTTTGTATAGATCTTCCAGGCTTCAATGGTGTCCCTTTTGTCCCTCTAACATGTGCAATCAGGTTCCGATAATAAGTTCCCGCGTTTCCAACCGTCGCCAATGCAGCGCCGCTCGAAGGCCACCCGCTCTCCGACACGACAATCTCCACATTGGGCCCGCCCAAGCGCGCTTGAGCCGCGTAATGCGCGTCTAACATGGCGTCGAAAAGGTTGAAATATCGCCTGCCATTAATGTCATTCACTGGTGGTTGTGTCGCGGTGAACAACGCGTATGGGAGGTTCGAGCCCGGGTTACCGAAGTAAGGGTAGATATTGGCAAGCATTGGGAGATTGTTTTGTGCTAGAAAGCGTATGATCGGCTCGATAAAACCTCGAACATTGTCTCGAAATGCACCATTACTTGGTGGAGACGAGGAGCCTAGGAGACCGGTGTAGGTGGCGGTAGACACCTTAATTCGGTCACCTAGGCCCGCGGCTCTAATCGCGTTATGAACATTTTGCATCGCTCGGAGTACGAACTGTACGTACCGACTGTTCTCGTTGTTTGGGTCAACTTCGTTTCCCACAGCTATGTATTTGAAATTCACATCAGGGTACCTTTGGATGTTGTCTCTAACCCATGTGTTTGCGGCATTTGGATCGTTGAGCGATTGAAGAGCGTCGTTAGGGACGCCGATCATGAGCTCGATGTTGGTTCCTTTTAATGCTTCAAGAGTAGGTCGATGCGGATCATAGATCCGCATCTTGGTTATGCCGTTTCTTCGAAAGAGGCTAACCACGTCTCGTTCAGAGGGCAAACCGTCGCCATTACGGCCATAGCACACGCCCACGGATTGGGCATCTACATTCAAGCAATCACCAACATGTTATTTATCTATCTTATAAAAAATCACACGTATAATATAAACATAACGATAAGAATACGTTTATTTCATAACAACTAATGTGTTAAATAAACTTAGGTTAAGATCGAGCTAAAGTACAGTTAGTTTGTATAAATATAAATAAGATATGGCATGTATACAAACATGAATATAAACATGAATATAAACATAAATTATATTTTTAAAGGAAACAGAAGAGTGGAAACCTTTGACTATGAGAATGTTTATAAGTAAACCGAGTAGTAGAAGCTTTGTTGCCATAACTTTTGGTTTATGAATTTTCTCTTTGAGATTTTCCCATATATATATAGAAAAATTTTACAAGAATGGTCCATATATTTTTTGATATTGAATTTTGTTCTTATATACTATAGATTTTTCTTTTTAGTCTAAAAGGTTGTTTTTGTCAAGATTTCATATTAATATGACGCTCCGTCGTCATAACAATCTCACATGTATTGATAATTTCGTTTAGTCGTTAATTAACGCCCATTAGGATCGAAGATATTGGGTATATTTTTTTTGTAATCATATGTGATTAAAAAGTATATGTTAAGATGCTTATAACTTTAAAGGTAGTATCAAGCTAACATTAAAACCGACTTAGAATTTCAGATACTCAAACTTTTTTTACAAATAATATGTTATTTTATAATATTAAATTTCTAACATTCAAAATATTATTTATTAATTTTCTAATAAAATACGAAATCTTAATATATTCGATCTTGATGCAGGTAAAAATTTGATTCATACATACCTATACACACCCGTCGAAAAGTCTTGAAATTTTTTAAAACTAATCAAATATCAAATTTGAAGATATCCATTCAAATAATTAGGAACAGTAATTTCTAATGCTTAAAGAACTAAATTAAAATTTGAAGACACCACGTGGCTTACTCATTTAATTATTTTTATTAACGTATACAAGTAAAATTTAATCTCTCTTGTACAAACATTAGACTTATTTTATTTAATATGTATATGACGCGTAAAATAAGCCATTGAAATTTCCACACAGCAAGTCATCTAAGTCGTCTCATTATTATTTGAGTCACTTTCGTCATTGAAAAGTCTTTTAGTCATGAGTTCGATGAATTGTTTTCAGCCCGTATTTATCAATATGATTGATTAATGCTATGAAAAATATTCTTGGATAAAAAGAGAATATTTTATAGCATTACAAAATATAAAATATTAAAAACCAATATTGTGTTGTAAGGGTGTGCAAATAACCGACTTAACCCAATCATAACCGAGTAACCGTATTTACAGATGCAAATTACAGAATTGAACAATTAACTGACGGTTCGATTAAGGCATAACCAATTAATTGCACGTTATGGTTCGATTTCGGTTTTGATGTACAATTTAACCAAATTAACCGCACCGGTCTGAATGACAATAATTTACAGAAAGATTTAAAATACCACTCGTGATTTTACTAGAATTTCATATGTTAACATCTTTAAATTCACATTTATAAAAAAATATATTTTATATAGTGGAATTCCGTTGTGTGTAGAAGGAACCACCTAAACAAGCAAAAATAACACAAGGTGCGCGCACAAATTGTCTTATACACTCCGACTTCGGTTTAGGTTTTGATGGGACCTTAAAAACAAACCGTATCATTGACTTCTTTATAAAGTTGGTCCACAACTAGCCTAACAATAATTTATTAGTTAAAATTTATTTTAAAAGGATATGTTAGTTTATTAAACGAAATTAACCATAACCGACAGTTAACCGAAGTGTGGTTAACCGAAGTATCAATTGCGGTTTCATTTTTGAAAATTGTATTAACCGCACTAGTGATTTCGGTTTCGAAAATAGTCTTAACTGCACACTGCACACCACTATTGTACAAATATTATTAATGAACTATTTATAATATAATGATTATAATCTTTCTACTCTAATAAAAGGGTATCGGGGATGACACGTATCAACACCACAATCACTTTCACAAAAATTTTCCCGCCTCTCTTTCCTATTAAATAATTACCTTAATTACTAATAATACTATTTAACACTTTTTTGATTTAATAAATTAATAAAGAGATCTATTTATTAATATTATTTCTAAAAATTATTTTTTTTATAAAATAATAAATTTATTTAAAGCATAAGACTTTTTTTAAAAATACGAAATATTTAAAATTGGTATTTTTAAAAAGTTATTTTTTTAAAACCAAAAATAATTAAATTTAAGAGTTATAATAAAAAAAATTTAAAAATGACAATTTTATATGGTTTGTTTTAGAACAAAACGTTTTTTTTTATTTTGAAAAAAAATAAAGTTTTAAAAAGTTGATATCACTATTTTATAATTTACAGTCATTTCTAATACATAATTGCAGTGATATTATATCTTAAAATATTATTTTATAATTAATAAATTTTGTTATATTAATTTTTTATTTATTCAACTCGTGTAACACACGGGTTACTATAGCTAGTTAGATATAATAAAACTCAATAAAATAGTATGTCCTAATTATTATTGTAAAGACTATAACAATAAGCCATTATTAATATATTTTCTATATATTTGTTGCGGTCGAAGCTTGAGGAAATCGATTGCTCATAATAATTCGAAAAACTCCATGGTGCAATGGATCTAAGGGCATAGTAACAGTGACATGAGACACGATACCAGATATAAGTGACATAAGTAAGCCTAATCTACATGTTAGGTATAATACCATCTTGCTAAAGATCAGCTATAACTGTAACGGTGGAAGATACGAATGTTTTTTTCTATCAAATTCAAAAGTTAAAGAGAAAAATCACCATAATATTCTATAACTAAAAATGTGATTGTTGGATATACATAGTATATTTTGTTGTAAATTTTTAATTTTAAAGTTTTAATAAGTAAGAAAGTTGGACTAAATGGACCGCGTTCATAACAACCATGAATATCCATATCATATTGGAGTTTATATGATCATGATTTTTAAATTTTTGTCGTATTCATATTCATGTTAAGTTTTCGGATTCGTACAAGTTAGAATCCACCAACCATCGAACACAACCAATTTAACATCTTCAAAAGAGCGATCTTGTTTAGCATGTTACATTTTTCTTTTTTAAATATTGGTCCTAGTTTAGAAAGAAGACCAGAAAGGTGTACCAGTAGTGAAGCACTACTGAGTTATTCACGTATCACTTGTTACGGACAACTTCTAATTTTCTGCCAGACCACAGTCTTGACCTCAGATCGAGTTACGAACACGAGTAGTTAGAGTATCCTGAAGACTGAAGTTCAAACATGGGTTAGTTATTTCTCCAACTTTAGTTCTGAATATCCTTTCCATTGACTAAAGAAGATTTCATACATTTATTCCACAACAGACTGTGATAACTTCAATTTCAAAAATAATATTTAAATTTACGATAAACTAACAATAAATTAAACTAGTGAAAAAAAATTACAATCTTATAAAATGAATATGATTATATCTTCAAATTGTAAATTTGCAATATTAGTTTAATCAAATTCTTTTAAAATGCAAAAACTGAAGTCGTTTTTATTTTCTAGAATTTGTATTTTCTTCTTGCTTTGCTATTTTCCTCATGGCACGTGGGAGTGAATAATTTTCTCATGTAACGTGATACAAAGACAAAACACTCTTTTGGATCCTGCCTAACCTTGAAAAATTTCACCCTTCACCCTTGGGCATTGGTATGTCTGAATGCAAACAAACAATTACATCATTTATGTTGAAACGATACAATTATGTGTACCTAAATTCGATTTTTCAAAGTCCTGGTATCGAAACAAAGTAAGAGACACGTTTAATACAAAACTAGTTTTAAGTAAGAACCACATGACCACATAAACAATTATACATAATGTTAAAAATATAGTCAAATTAGAAACAATATACATTTATATAAGTGTCTGTATTTATTGGATTCTTACTATCCTAGCTTACAATTAGTTCTGAATCAAATCACCACAATAAACAAATACAACAATGTATCATATATTAAAAAATAACAAGTAGATTGCCAACGATGCAACAGTTTTTGGTTTTTCTTTCTACATAAAAGTTGATAATAACATTAAAGTAGAACAACTTCTCCTTTCAATTTATATGTTCTTTTTCTGGATTCAATAAAACAATCACTTTACAAGAAATAAAACCATGCATCGTCACCTGTGCATGCCGCTTTCGGGATTGTACTATTTCAAAGCTGCTCGTGTGATCTCAAAACCTCGTTTCCGTCCATAAATGCTAGATATGTACATCAAATTGCTTGATCATTGCAAGTTCTGTATGCTCTCATGCAACCTTTTGCACTTGGGCATTTCGATGACAAATTGCTTCTAAATAGATAATACATCAAGAATGTCTTGAATATTGCCATCGTTCTTGACCCTTAGATTGTGAATAAACCGACGGTCTCCAAGAATCTTGGAATCGCCTGCCTCCGCCATATGTAGGGCTGTGGAAATCTGCAGCCGTTCTTCCAGAACTGCTACTTGTAAATTTGTTGATTTCATTTCTCATTTCTTCATCCATATCATATTGTGACCTCTAAAATAGATAAATTTCAAATTATGAATGGTCGATCTGGTTACTATTTTATCTCCATAAAACAAGTTACTTACAAAGGGAACTTTCAAATGGGTCAAACCCATTACAAACTTGATCATTTATTGAAATATAATACATTGGGTAATCATATTTGGCACATGAACAATGTATAAATATAACATTTTTGGATAGAAAATGTCAATCCAACCTAACCCATTTCAATTCTTACAGAAAAGCTATGTTTTGACCTGCTACCCAACCTGTCCATTTAGCCAGCTTTAAACATTAGAGTGTTCTCGAGTTTGGCGAGAAGAAAGTGAGTTAGAAATGAAATACTAAATAAAAGTTAACTAGGTCAAGGATAATTTTTCATTTGAAACAATTATAAAGCCATCACACCTTTATCTCCAAGACATCCCCTAATATTTAAAAATTCACAATAATGTGTATTTGTATGTTTTGTGAAAATCTTTCGCAAAAAGCCTAAAATCATTTATAACATTTTTATCTTGTTTCTTTATTTATTAATTTATTTTCATTTTCACATTATATTAATATTATTTAAAATGTGGATGTTATTGAATCACCTTGGAAGGGTTTGAAAGTACAGCATAGGCTTCTCCTATCATTTTGAAAAGCCGGTCAGCGTCTTTGTAAACATTTTCAGATATTTCCTTCCACAATCTATCGTCTCCGTCATCACTTCTACTCACCAATAAGGCCGCCTACATCAGCAAAAAAATAATCATTTTAGATACAGATGAGGGTTTCAACATATTTACACCGGGTGAATTCGGTTATATTTTACCTCTAACACAAAAAACGGCTTAAAAGAAACCAGATCTAATGGTTCTAATGTCAACCAAAAGTGTATTTAAATGCATAAAGCTTCCAAAATTGTTTTATTCAACAACTTACATCAATATGGAAATGATATAAGGTTTGTAATAGCATTCCACACGCTAAGAATATATTAAAAAACAGTAAGTGTTTCGGATCAGCCTCACATGACCTGCTTCAACCCTATTTACTTATCAACATATTGATTCAAGTTATGCTTTATCTCAAGGGGTCAAACCGTAAACAAAAGAATAGCTTAAAAGAAACCAGGTTAAATGGATTGAAGTGCTAAAAGTATAATTTATGCACAAAACCTACTATATCATTTTTATCCATAGAAATTAGATTTTAATAATCCAAACAATCACTAATTGGCCAATAATAATCCGTAGTATCAATTAGACCGATAATAATCCAAACTTTTATTTTTGTTGTTGAGGGCAATCCTACCAGCATAATCATTCATTGATTTACACTTAATTTTTTACTTGATTTTGCTCACGATGATGATTGTAAATGGAATAAGAAAACATGTAACATAATGGAGTGAAAAATGAGTGGAAATCAAGTATAAATCGATGATAATGATGCTACTAAGATTGCCCTTAACAACAAAAATGAAAGTTAGGATTATTATTAGCCAAAATAATAGTATGGATTATCATAGGCAAATATGTCATAGTTTGGATTTTAAAATCCTAATTGCCTAAAATTTATAATAATTATATCAACTTTGTAGTTATATTCGACACGTTAAGTTTTTAGAACTTCCTCCACAAAAAGTTTCAGGTCTGCATGACGGGCCCATTTTGAAAAATACAAAGATATCCATCTTAAACCGAACCCAACCCGTTTCGACAAGAAAACAACCTTATCAGGATGATGTTTTAGTGCAGCTTTCCGATATGCCTTCTTGATTTCTGATGCAGCAGCAGTTGATTCAACTCCCCTGTGAAGTTTTACACCCTCGTTACCACTTAATGCAGAAATAGTTTTTTGCTCTTTCAAACAAAATCTTGATTATTTAATTCAAAGAACTTACAGTATAAGGTACATATTTAAGGGAATTTCTTTTTTGGATTCTTCTTCAATGTTATAGAGCCGCATCTGAGTTTGTCTTAGCTCATTCGATTTATCTATTTGTGATGTCAGCAAAGACACCAATCTCCTAAGATCTTTAGCTGCCTGTCCATAATCTCTAATCATCTCATATAAGCTGGCCCGTCTAGAAATAGCCTGAAATTAAAGTATATAATTTTTATAATGTCAATAATATATCCCTTAAGGGAAAAAAAAGCTTACATTGCTGAAACCGTTTACTTAGATCATGATTAAATATTGTTATCATTGTTGGACCCCACAACTACCCTTTTTAATTACATGTTTAGAAATTTGATCAAAACCCATTGTGGCCCCTGACACCAAACCTTTTGCACCCTGCTCATGTCGTCACCTCTATTAATGAGGCACCAAGTTCTAGTTGTATACCATTTGGACATACCCATTGGTTTTAACATTCAATTTTTTTACTTAACTACGTGCCAAGTCAAAAGTTGAACATTTGTTTGTGATGATCAGAGAAATTGCAAGGATATGCAATCTTGTTAATTGATCAGAATGGCAATCTTATCACCCAAAAAAAAATGTATGTTCCTCACTCATAAGTCATACCCCTGATTTGTTGCATAAAACTCAAGACTATAATAATTTACACTGCAAAAGAAACCTTGAGATAGCTGGAATCAAGAGCTATGGCTAAGCTGCAATCTGCGATGGCATCTGAAATTTGGCCCAAAGCCCTGTATGCTGCAGCCCGGTTGCAAAAACATATGGCTGCAAAAGGGCGTGATTCAACACTGCATGATAGGGCAGAAGTGTAATTTTCAACTGCTTCTGAATACCTTCCAGATTTATATGCTTCATTTCCTGCTGCCTACAAAAAGAGTAATTAGATTATATTGTGCCAATTCTCATGGGGTAAACTAGTCATTTAAATAATATGAAATCACAAAGTTTTGTTATGGTTTAAAAAAATTAAGTAAAAAAACTGCAATTATTTCCACACCTTGCGAGATAAAAGCTCACATATTGTGTCTGCTAAAGGTATCATTGACTCCAAGCTCATGCTTTCTAATCTGAAAATTAATAAGACAAATATGGTCAGCGTTCAGTCCACCGATATATGAAAACACATGAAAAAAAAAAGATTTAAAAAATTTTACAAAATGACAAGGTGGCAAGATGAGTTGGCGGGGCAGATGGGTTGAATAACAGGTTTGAACAAAAACTGGTCACTTTTAGTGTGAGCCAAAATTCATTGGGTTAGTTTGGGTTGATCAGAAAACTTTTTAAACCATTTCTTAACAAATAGATAACTCAATGAATATGATTACTAAAACCAAACCATTACAATAATAATCTGAATCTTTAAATATAAAGATTTAGGAGGTTGTGCGCAATTATATATACATATCATGCAACTTTCAACCTGTTTGACCCCGCCAGGCCCATTTGATACATTCCCTTTTATAGCTAATTTTATTATTCAGCTAGTTTGAGGTTCAAAATTGATTTGAAAGTCCCACCTCTAGCAAGATGTTTATTTTTTTTTTAAATGATACCTCTCGCTAATGTGCCCGGAACTCTCTTGTTTTTTAATAAATTCATTAGCTTCCTCGAGCCTTCCTAAATAGAAATAGGATTTAACAATCAGGTTTGATCTCCATGACTCTGACCCAGCAGAACTCAGAGTCTGCTCACACATCTGAATAATTTGTTCATATCGCTGTAACTGCAAAACCAGACATATCATTACCGAATTGAGAACTAAGTTATCAACAATAATTAACGAAAATCATAAAGTCGAATTACTTTCCTATTCTGGCAGTCCCAACCCCTACGAAATGCAACATCTCCTTTTTTTGGTCTGTTCTCGATCCATATTTACTTTTTTCTGATTAGTACAGGTGGCAGGATAGGTGGATTGGGTAATAGGTCAATATAGACCATTTATTAGCAAGTGTAGAAATAGGTCAGGTTGACAGGAATAACATTATGGTCCATTTTATAACTTTTTATTAATAAAAAAGTTAATGAACTACATATGATGACAAACACAATATTATCACAATAATAATCTAAATCTTTAGTGAAATCGATTTAGGAGGTTGTATGTATCAAAAATATACTTTGGGGGACTCTCAACCCATTATGTTTAAACTAAACTTTCTATTTGAGCCATTTAAGTAAAAGGGTTGAACTCTCCACCTCTGCCAGTTATTAATCATTACTTGTTGCTTGTAACTTCTACTTTATTGTGCCATTAAAGGACATATTGATATTTAGCCAGTACACAAACATTTTTATGTGTCAAATTAAATTGAACATGTTTATTAACTGTGATACAAACCATGAGTAGGGTATCTGCTTTCATCTGAAGCAATTGCCCTGAATAACTGCTTATCTGCAAAGCTTCATCAATAACTTTCAAAGCACGTTCTAATTCTTCTGGTGTTCTTCGTGGAAGTTCAGTATATTGCTTAAGGCATTGTGTCACTTTCTGAAAAACCAAATATTTATATAAAAGTAAATAAAAGACAGAAATTAAGCAGGGTATAAATTATGTGCACAGCTGGGTAATATTGAAATGCTATAAATAGTAAACACAAGAAAAATATTAAAAACAAGAAATACCTGTGCCTTTTCTAAACCCTCAGAGGCATCTACTAACAACTTTCTGTCCACACAGACATCACTCCCTGACTGCAAGCATTTCATATACTGAAGAGTTGCATTTTCAACTTCTCCAATAGCAAGGTAACAACTGAATATACCAAAGATTATTTTTTTTTAAACTGAGATACAAAAAGAAACAATTAAAAAAAATTATTAAAAGATAACAAAAAGCTATTATTTATAAGATCATTATTAAACTGAATGTTCAATTCCAAGTAGGTGCTGGCAACTCATTACGGGCCAATTCTTTAGTATGGAAAGCCCAAAATGTGCTAGGCCATTTGGAGGGAAGACCTTGCACTGACCTCGTTGACTAGTCAAGCAGAAGGAGTCCCACATATCAAGTTTGTTATTTGTTAATAGATGCACACACAAATATTTATATGAATATAAGTGCATTTATGGATACGCATACATATGCATGTGTCCCTGTATACATACATATGTATATGAGGATGTGCGCGGACACATGTATAATGCAACTGTTTATGGCATATTTGATAATCGATATGCATGGACACAATAATTCCGGAACTACACATGTAACAAGAGGTGACAATTACAACAAATTACCTATAAAAGAAAATTTATGGGTTATGTTTCCTCTCCAATGGGTCAAATGAATAAAACCAAAAATAAGTTAAGCTAAAAAAGAAACAGGTCACAAAAAGCTGCCCAAAGTGTACTTTAATGAATAAAATCTCATTGAAATTTACATTATTATTAAGATAGTATAATTTTGAAATCGTATATGTCAAGCTAACTATTTAGCAGGAAAAAGTTCATTAAAAGATGTTTCTAGGTCAACTCAGCCTAACCTGTTTCATACTTTGACCCATTAGCCACCCAGTTTGGTAAGTCCATTTTGCCACCTCTGTGTTTAACAGACAGATTTTTTAATTTTCACAGTACTCTAGCAACCAACAAGTTAAATAATAAACCAGCATCCATTTTCACACAAAAAGATCTAACCAAATGACTTTGCAAATCAATTACACTTATAGAAAAGTAACAAAAGTGAGACTTACTGTGCAGCACGAACTTGAACCTTGAGAAAACTAGGATCTATTGCTGCAGCCATCAGACAATCTTTTAAAGCGTCTTTCATCCTTCCAAGAGAAATCCTGGCTGCTGCACGGTTGCTATAGCATAGCATCAAAGACCTAAGACAACCTTTAGATTTCTCAGTTTGAGAAACCGAATTTAACCCCTGTGTGTAATAATCCTCTGCTTTAGCAAGATCCCCGTTCCCATAAGCTTGGTTTCCCCTGGAATAATTCAAATCACTCTTAGAACAAAATCAAGAATTGCTAATTGTAGAGGTGACATATGGCTGAGTTAGGTAACGGGTCTAATGATTTTTTTTTTAAATTGATAGTTAACGTATTGCATATGATTAAAGAAAGTTATTATTACAATATGGGCAAATTGCATAAAAAGGTAACAAACTTTGGTACCGTTACTATTTGGAGTAGCACAGTTTGTTTGCACCCACAAAAAGGCAAGATCATTATAAGGTTTCGCTTAGAGATAATCTTGTAAGTTAACCATTTTTGGCACCAGTTCAGGGAGGAAAAGTCAGCATGACCAAAGTTACCAACATGTCAGTCATCACATCATCATTTTAACTAGGTGACTCAGATTATCCTAATTCGAATTTCTGAAAGTTTAAGCCCTTTTTGTTTAAAAATAAGGAATAAAAATGTTTGAGCCTTTTTTTGGTGCAAATAAAGTGTGTTATCCCAAATAGATATCCAACCAAAGTCTGTTACCTTTCTATGCAAATACCAGCGTATATTATTTAGATTTAATGATTCATGTGGCTGTATGCAATGAGACTACCCCTTGGACGACGTTTAAGGCAGTTAAAATAAAACATAACCAAATCAACCTGTTTATTATACGGGTAGAATTTGCCACCACTGGTTAACTAATAAAACAATTTAAGTTTAATTGCTGTATAAGTAAAACATTGCCCTCCAAAAGAAAAGAAAGAATATAACACCTCAATCGCCATTTCTCGCAGACCTCCTCTGCTGCAGTGCTGACTGATGTAGTTGCTAAAGTTTCATGCTTTGAATCTTGATCATTTACCAGTTTTAAATCATCCTTCTTTCTACTTAACATTGTAGACGTGTCCACTTTTTGGGTGTTCCCAGGAGACAAAATCGACGAAGATGATGCATACAAGTTTTTTGTATCTGATGTTGAGCTGTAAGAATGTGGACCGGTCTTCAACCGATGTTTCTTTTTATGCTTACGCGTCTCGGGTGACATTTGACTTTGAGTGGATGTAGAAGCAGCAAAAGTGAAATTCTCCTTGCTTATATTTTCTAATTTTGAACCAAACTCAAATAACTGAGCGCCTGAATTTTCTTGAGTCCCAGAAGTTGCAGTTGAGCTCAATTCAGAATCTAGTGCTGTAGCAAAAGTATCACTACTAAACTCCATGTTTTCCATTGCAGTTTTAAATGTTTCTGCCTCAGAAACTTCACACTTTACATCATCATCATTAACATCTAACCGTTCTGTCGCAATAATTAAATCTTCATCCGTTGTCATATTTGTATTAATAAAATGTGACTCACTTGACACGCTATTTTGGTCATTTATTTGAGAAGTAGCATCATCTGATGTCACAGAAGTTCCTCTAGAATAATTATCAGCTAATGTTTCTTGATATGGGGAAACATCCATTGGTGAGTAAGCTTCAGGACTGTCAGAAACCTTAAATGAACTTTCACCCAACACAAAATCTTGTTTAGGCTGCTGTAGACTAATCACAGGCTTCCTAACTTTACCTTTCTTTTTCTTCAACCTAGCTTCGGGTATGCTTTTTGCACTAGAAAACAACCCTCCCCTCATATCAGGTGTTTTAAATTCAACATTAGGAGCCCGAGAATTATCCAATTTGCTAGAAAAACTAAATTCAACATTCGTTTCAGGTCTACTTGCAAAATTAGCATTACCAAATGCTTGGAAATTGCTAGATGTTGTGGCTTCATATATCTTTGGTTCAACTTTTTGCCCAAACACAAAGTCTCCTCCAGCAGCACCTACTTTCAATTCTCGCATCCTCTCTGATATTAAATCAGCCTTAATATGTTCTTCAGTATGCTTACTGTTTGTTCCAAATACAAAGTTTCTCAAATTATCATCTTTATCACCATTTAACTTTAGTTCCCCAACCCTATCTGATATTATATCAGCTCTAATACTTTCTTCACTACACTGCTTACCATGATTTACAGACTCTGACTTCCCAAATACAAAGCCTTTCACATTATTACCATCCGGCCCCACATTTCCCTGGTTATCAAGGTTCAGTTTGTGCATTTCGTGTTGTAGTTCTGTCTCCAATTTGCTACCAAATGTGTTGGTAAACTGGCTCTTAAACAAATTCTCATCTCGAAGATTCTTCATACTGTCAAGATTACCCGTACTACCAGAATCCCCAATGATCAATTTGTTCATTTCCTTTGGTAGTTGATCAGCCAGTGGTTGACTAAAACTGCTCTTATTCTTGTTTTCAAACGATTGAAAGCGAAATGCAGCATTTCCCCCAACAGCATTGGTATAACTCCTATTTCTATCGATTTTCAATTTTGTCAAATCATCAATGATCCCGCTATGAACTCCCAAATTTGGGGTGGGATTAATACTACTACCAGCTGCAAATGTAAACGTCTCCTTTGGAAGATTAGCAGAAGTCGAATCCCCGGAAACCGATTCAGATGAAGTCCTGAATGGATTATACCCTAGACCATCGTCACCCTCATTCCCACGGCGGCCGGAGACCGGAGTAGACCTAGGGTTAATCGAAGTTTGCCTTCTCATCTTCATAAGCCGTGGTCGTATAACATTTGCACCCGCACCACCGCCGGCGACTCCTCCGGTGTTCCGAGAAGCCGCTAAAGGCGTCGAATTAAACCCTAAGTTCGAATTCGCATCATACGATTTCCGTAATCCGTAATTCGAATTCGACGATGAAGAGTTCATATCGTTGTGGAAATAACAACACGATGAAGACTATTTGAACGAGAATACTGACCGTTGTATGAATCTACAACCGCCTACGGCGACATGAACGGCGGAATGAAGACATTCAACCTGATGATTGTTGTTGATGTTGACTGGTGTTTCGATCGATGTTGATGAAATTAGGCGTACGAATCAATGATTTAGCTGTTGATTTGGGTTTGATTCGTTGTTGTTGTGTGAATCAAAGAGAAGTGTGTTTGTGTTTCTTGATTGATTTCATCAAACGATTCTTTCGAGAAGGCTGTTGCCGTGTTGAGATCTTAACCAAATGAGTGAGAAAACATTGAGATTACATGGATTTGAATGTGGATGAACGCTATGTTAATACTCTTTTGTGTGTAGTAATTAGTAAACCTTTTTTACATGTGTGTTATTTTAGAGAGGTGTTTTTTTAATGGTTTTTCAATTTGAAAAAAATATAAATAACATGTTTAGGTCTTTAGCTTGTTACACGATAGATGACACAAGTTTTGAAAAGCCTAGTGGTTTTTATTGAGAAACAAAGATGTGCTTGGCATGAAAAAATCTAAATCCAAAGGCGTTTCATGTTGTTGTCTTCACCACAGTCTCATTTGAAAGCTTGTCATTAAAGATCGACAAAGGGAGGTATGGTGAGGTTTTATGTGGTAACATGGAACTCGTATGAAAATGAAAGAAAAAAGGAAATGAAAAGGGATGATGATGTCAAAAAAAGATAGTAACAGATATAGTCATGGTAAGAATGTTGAAATGAGAGAGATGTAACATGAAAGCTTTGCTTTGGTTTTCCTTCTAGGGTGTTTTGTTATGGTATGTAAATGAAAATTGATCACTATTACTGCATTTTCACTGATAATCGAGTTATCATTTCTTCCCATCTTATTGATTTTGTAATGGTCACCAATATCTACTAAAAAATATAGGAATGATCACCGCTTGCTATTCTCACTGCTTATGATAGTGATGACATTTACAAGGTCTGCGTAGTCTCAACATGTGTTATACTCGTTTGTGTTTTTGAAACATGAAACTCATAAGTTACGTAGGACGAGGTTCCGGGAGAGCATGCTTATTCGACTCACAAAATGCGAGGGAACGAATCTAAATAAAAGGACAATCGATGGTAATGAAATAGAGAGGGGAGATGGAGGAGGACAATGCCATTAAAGATGGTGGTGACGCGCATGGACGATGGTTTACTTGAAAGTTTGATGTTGTGGAAACTTGGTGGTAGTTTTTTCTAACTAGTGTTTCAACATAAAAATACATATCACTACGTAAACAGGATGATATATGATGGTCTTTAACCAAACATACACTAATAATTATGGTAGTGATTTCTGTTACAATGTTCAATTAACAATACAATGACCATATCTTTTCGCTGACTATTGTAGTAGTGGTAGTCATCATTCGTTTTTTTCTAGCTATCTATGGTGGTGACGACCTTACAAACAACGTAACAAGTGAGCCATAAAGTGAATGCAATTTTTATCATTAGACTTTATAATATGTAATGATTATCACACGTGAGAAGTAACATGCCGTATTAGTCTAACATTGTAACTTGACCACAAGTATAAAGATCAATATTATATATCATGTAATACATGTCCAATATGCATGTAGTCAATGACCAATTCTCCAGTAACAACTTGCATGACAAATGTGACGAAATTAGCAAACTCTACGAGTGAACACCGATAATATACTACATTAAACGAGTGAAAGCATCTCTAAGAGCAAAACTCAATACAAAACAATACTAATAGCAGCCTGCATGATCAATTTCATAAGACAAGTGTATTACGAACCAAACAATTAGTTCAAAACTATGTTTCTAGTTCACCACTCGGGGGAACACGATCCCAAATGTACGTATGTAGTTACTCACACATCATCATTTGATAAAACACTAATCTCAACAAGAAAGAAATTTACAACATGGTACACAACTTGATTTTGGAGGAGGTAATGATGTTCAGATAAAAAGTATCTTGAAACAAGTATAAATCGAATGTTGTTAGTTTGTTGTGTGATAAACACAAAAAACGTATAATGATCTTTATAAAAGTTAAATACTTATATCAAAAAAGAAAATTTTATTTTCAAGATTATATGTTTTGTATATTATAAAACTTCGACGTTCTAAACATTTTTAATTAGTTAATAACTAAACTTGTTTTAAAAAAATATTTTTAATGACTACCTCAGTCCCTAAAATAATGTTCATTATGACTCATGCTATATCAAAAATGAAGCTGCAATAAAAGTATTTCGAGACAATAACAACAATGTTTTGAGTTTGATTATCACTTGAAGCAAAAATGCTTTAGGTGAAGTTAAAAGTTTTTTTTCCCACTTAACTCCTGAAATAACTGGGGGTATGGTCTAACTAAAAAACGAATAGGTAAGACCGGTTATAATCTTATAATCTGAAAAATTCTCGTACATTTGACGTTAAAAGAAAGTGGTAATAAAAGAAAAAAAAGATGTTTTTTTGAGAATCCTAGTTTTGTAATATTTTACCGTGTCGATAATCACTTGGAAACCCTAGGGGCCAGGATTTGCATTGTGAGTTGCGTAGTTGGAAGGTGGAGAAGATGAGCGGTGTGGGGAAGAAAGTGGCGGATGTGGCATTCAAAGCATCAAAATCAATCGATTGGGATGGAATGGGCAAGATGATCGTCACCGATGAGGCTCGTAAGGAGTTCTCCTCTCTCCGTCGTGCTTTCGAGGAGGTCAACTCAACTCTGCAGACCAAATTCAGTCAGGTATCCACTCAAATTTCAACGATTATATGTATATGTATGCGTACGTATAGAATCCGTCGATTCTGTCGATGTTAATGTGTTGAGCGATATGGATCTACTGCATTTGATCCGGATTATGTTGGATACGGAGATGTTACATTTGGTTACACATGTTATGACCTGTGATCTCTGCGTTATTAATTTGTAACTAGTGATGAAATGATGGTCTATGTTTGTGCATAAGAGGAAGAATTTGGAGTCCTGCTGATGATTTGATGTATGTTCTGGAGGTGGTGATATTGTTGCGTTGGACTGCTTAAAGCAGTTGATGTTATTGTGTGTGTTGAGTGATAGGGATCCATGTTTTTGGTTAGGTAGTAAGGGTTTCTATGAATAGAAAGAAGAAAATATGTGATGAGACGATGTTATATGGGGTGGTTTTATTTGTTTCTCTGGGTAGGACAAGAAGTTTGACTTGATTGTGTGATAATATGATGCAATTCTGAAACTATCCATTTAATTTTTCATACAAACTGTATATGAAGATAAGTGATATTTTGCACCTTAATAGATTTGGTAAATTTTATGGTTCTGTTTGTGACATCTGAAAGACTGTTATCTTATTTCAGTTGGAATGATCTTTCTTATTGGATAATGCAGGAACCAGAACCTATTGATTGGGAGTACTACAGAAAAGGGCTTGGATCTCGCATCGTTGATTCTTACAAAGAATATTATGAAAGTACGTCTTGCTCTTCTAAAATTCGAAGTGTATACTTATTTTCGTAGATAATGTTTCAGACTTAAATAACAGAGTGGAAGTCGTTGGTATTTGGTTATCTTGAACAGAAGCTCATAATGATGTATAGTTTTGTCTTAAGAAGGAATCGGAGATTTAGCACCCAATTTGTAGTTTTGCACATTTATATGTGTTTAATAACAAAAATGTTTATGGGTTTAGGTGCTTGCTGGCAATGGTAGATCCTGTAATTAGGTCACAAATCCTTCAGAGATATATATCATCTAATAACGAAAGTATGTGAATCTGTTACTTGCAAACAACGGTGAAGGAATGAAATTAACATTTCATTGACTTTAAGATGTTCTAGAGTGATATTTGCAATCTTCCCTTTGTTATTTTTATCCTTTCAAGAGTTGCTGGAAAATAGATATTTAATTTCTGTAGGCACTGATCTATGTGTTATAGATTTATGTTTTATCAATCACGGGTTTGTCACTTAGAACGCTAATTGTAAGCGTCTATAACATATACAAGTCTGTTTGGACCATATGTTACATGGTCCAAGTGGGAACTTCAGAACGGATGAATCTGGTCTCTAGGACTACCAATATTTTTGGACGGAACTATGGAAAATTTAGAAGAGATTTTGTGATAGCCAATTATCCATGTATATGGATATTTAATATGGAACCAATTAAGTAAAGAACTACAAGAACTGCATAAACACTCATATCTATTGCTTTATTTTTAACTATGAAGTTTGAATCTGGTTTTTAAATATTAATTCTATTTTGTGGGACAATCTATACGCTAGTAGGAGCAGTATACTTGCATAAAATGACATAATGTATTCATAATTTTTTGGCTAGCAGTAGAGAGTTATTGTATTTCTGGTTTTAAATTTATTTGATTTAATATCTAGCATGTACATTCATTATCCTTTTCTTTTACAGGTGTTGAAATCCCCAATTTTGTTGATAAGACAACTCCAGAATATAAACCCAAGTTTGATGCACTGGTAAGAATTCACATATGACACGAAGTACTAAAACTATGATCTTAATATGCTTTTCCTTTTTTTAGTACTCGGTCATATATATTATGCTGATAAACCAAATGGCAAACTGTTCCTTATAATGAACCAAGTTGTTATTTGTACAAGCATTTTAGATTAAAATGTGTAAGAAAAATAAAGATCAGTGTTACACGCAATTAGTGGTTGTGGGTATTTAACTTTTTGTTTAAAAAAGAATGTGTAATCTTGAAATTACAGTTGGTGGAACTGAAAGAGGCTGAGCAGAAATCTCTTAAGGAATCTGAAAGATTAGAGAAAGAAATTGCTGAAGTCCAAGAGCTGAAGGTAACAATGATACTGTGCTTTTGGTATGGTTGGGTTGACCTGATTCACTTTTACTATAATATATGATTACAAAAAGCATATTATTTCACTTGTTCATATAAATTTTGAAATATAGGAATCTTGGAGGTTATATGCATTAAATTGCCCTTTCAATAATTTTTAATCTATTTGACATATTCTTTGTTTAGTATAATTTTTTATTTGACTTGTTTTGAGATAAAACACAACTTAAAGCCACCAACCGATTTCAAAAACCATGAAATGGACCACTCCTCCATCGCTATATAAGTCCCACTGATTTTAAAAGCCGGATGTTATCAAATCAATTTAAATTTTTTAAAAAATATAGAAAATACAATTAGAGGGCCAGAGGGGAACTTCAAACATTTTCTAATTCTTTTTTAGAGTTGGGGGTGACTTGCTATGATTATTGAAGAAACTTTCATTTTTCTTATAAAATCAAAAACATGTTCAGCCATTAACCATTGATTTTGAAACGACGGTTCTAATGCACGATGACTAAACCGTTTAAGAGGGCGGTCAAACCGAGAACCAATTTGGTTTTGCTTTTTAATACCTGCCACTAATGATCGTGTTTGAATTTGTCTTTGTTTTAATAAAATTGATTGTTTTGTTATGACAGAAAAAGCTTAGCACCATGACTGCCGATGAGTACTTTGAGAAGCACCCCGAATTGAAGCAGAAATTTGATGATGAAATCAGGAATGACTACTGGGGCTATTGATGCTGGTTTCTTCGTGTGAAATCTATTGCTTTTTTTCTTTTAGCATACGGAAATAAAAGCAAAAATCATTGTCTTTTGTGTGTT
>BJCO01464668.1:0-15837 GCA_018326465.1 Flaveria floridana | reverse complement strand
AGTAGATATCATCAACTGTTGTCTTCAGTCTTTGTCTTCAGACTTTGTGCTTCAGTAGAAGGTTTTCAGTTCTTCAGTTCTTCAGCTTTTGATTCTTCAGTACTTGTCTTCAGTACTTGAAGTCTTCAGTACTTGTAAGATCAGTACTTCAAACTTCAGTACTTGGTCTTCAGTACTTTGAAGTCTTCAGCTGTTGTTCTTCAGTTCTTTGATCTTCTTACTTTGTTCTTCAGACTTTGTCAGAACAGCTGATGGGAGTCTTCAGCAGTTGTTGCAGTGGCATGTGGGACTTAAAGGTTTTCCTGATCTTGGCTCATTGGTTCTTTTGGTCCAACAAGGTGTTCTTCACCAGTTCAAATGAAGAAGATGAACAGTTTCAAAAGTTTGAAATTTTTTAATAAAAATTAATTAAAAATTCATAAAAAAATTAATTGATAAATAACTTTAATGAAATGATAAATGAGTAAGTGTGTTTTAAATCTATCATACAACAAGTTGTGTTTAATATGATTTGGACAAAATTTTAAGAAATTCTAGAAAATGATTAAGTATAAGTTGATGTAAAAACAAAACTAAGTGTTTAAAACATAATAATTCATTAAAATTTAATTCAAAGTTTGATAACATCAAATTGTTTCGAAAAAATCAAGGCATCTAAAGTTTTTGTGTTTGCTTGTGCAGATGGTTGAGTTAAAATTCGAACCAAAACATAATGTAGCTGTATATCTAAATGAAGAAGTTAGGGAAGCAGCTGGTTATAAGGAGATTATAAGATATCTGCTAAGAATGAAATATGTATATGCCATGTTTGCAAGACCAGTGATTAATGCAAGATTACTAAAGAGATTTTTAAGAACTGCTGAAATAGAAAGAGATGAAGAAGGGAACAAGGTTCTTGGAGCATTCATTACCAATGATAGGATGATTGAGATCTCTGAGCAAGCAATCAGACTAGCTCTCAGACTTGGAGAGAATGATCCTCAAGACTTAGCAGTGTATACATTCAATGAATGTAGAGAGGTGTTTATGATGATGGGTCACCCTAACCACTTCCCTAAGAAACAATTCTACAGGGTTAGGGTGTATAACCATTGAAAATTACTCTGTTATATATTCCAACAGTTCATGTCCAAAAGAAGTGTAGGATGGGACTCTTTCCTAGTGAACATTGCATCTCCTATCATAGCCTTAGCCATAAACAGAAGATTTAACATGGCTAAATGGATTATGAATGGATTCATCTACAATCTAGAGAGAGAAAAAAATGAATAAGTATTTGATGTATCCTAGATTCCTTCAGTTGCTCATCAATGAAGATCATCCTGACTTATATGTAGATGGAGTTGAAGGTGATAGACTTGAGCTTGAACACATGTCTGAAGTTATGTCCAAGAGATTGGCAGCTATTACTGGAGCTCCAAATGTTCTTTTATTTTATTACATGAGAAATGTTGCTATGGATGAGGTTGATATTCATCAATAACATTTTCATTTGTCTGAGGTTGAACTAATAGATCCAAATGATTTGATTGAGGATGTTGTTGAAGAAATCATTGATGAAGAGGATGATGAAAGTGATGAAGATGATGATGAAAGTGCTGATAATAATGAGGCTTCTAAAAGCTCATCAGATGATAGTGATGATGATGGTGATGATGGTGCAACTGAGGCACATCAAGGAGATAGCAGTGAAGCTACTGTGTCTGATCATGCTGATGAGACACATAAGATTGTTAAAAAACCTCATGATGAGCTAATGACAGAAGCTCAAGGTGCTGAAGATGATGAGGCTAATATGCAAAATTAAACGTTTTATTTTGAGTTCATGGAAACTATGCTGTCTGAGCCCGTCTTTCAAGGAACATCTCCTATTGAATCTGAAGACATTCCAGTCATTACAACACAAAATGTGCCTGTACAGACTGGTGATATCTTAGATGTTGATAAGACTGAAAAGTTGAAAGAAATCATCATGTCTTAAGAAAAAGAGATAGTTGAGCTGAAAGAGGAAAACATGAAGCTAAAAGAAGTTATCAAAATGAAGGATGATGAGATAGTTAGTGTGATGAATGATAAATCTGAGATCATGAAGACATTTGATATAATGATTAGAGATCATGATGTTATGGAAGAAAAGTTTAAAAAGATGAATGAAGAAAATGAAATCCTGAAAGAAGAGTTAGCTAAGTTGAAAGAAACTCGAAAGGATGGTTCACCTGAAATTGAGATTGTAGCTGAAATCAATCCAATTAACATTAAAGAAACTCCTGTTGTTGATAAAGGTAAAAGGAAGTTAGAAGAACTAGATGAATCAGTGCTGCCTAAGTCTTCATCTAAAGTTCAAAAGCTTACTGATGTTCAGGAGGAAGGTGAGAAATATGTGCAAGAAACTATTGAGGGACTTGATGACATTGAAGAAGAATTCAATGATGATTGGTATGATGAGGTGTTGGAGGATGAAAACATCGATGAAGCAAACCTTGAAAAGGACTCCACTCCAGTGGAAACAACTCCAGATGAAGTACCTATTGATTTTGAGGACATATACAAATTCTTGATAAAAATAGAGTATAACCGAGTGTTCCTGGATGGACTAACTGTGACGCAGATGAACGAAGAGTATGAAAAATGTATAACTGTAGAGTCAGTAGCTCTGGTGGATCCAAATGAGATTGTGGTGGAGCATGGAGAATGGAATCCATTGCAAGAGAGCATAAATGTTGAAGAAATGTCAAGCTCTGAGCTTCATCATCCGGATCCTGATGAATTGAGAATTGTAGCATTGACATCATGGCTACAAGCCAGAAACTATCCATGGAAAAGATTGAAGAAGGTGAATCTTTGAGGAACCTTGTTAGAAGCTTTCAAGCTACTGAGAAGCAATCTAACAAGATGATTATACTGGACACAAGTAATCCTCAATACCTTGATATAACCAAGAGAAGAAGAGTGTTAAAGCCACAAGAAATTCAATCAATGGCCCAGAAGACAAACGTGTATGAGCGAAGGAAAGAGCTAATGAGAATGTTTCCTGAGACAGAGAAACAAGCTTATAAAGTTTCTCTTGATCAGAAGCAACTATTTAACAAAGCCAAATCAACAGGAGACTTGGTGACGAACTACCTGCAAAAAGGACAATCTATATCAGAATTACTGAATGCTACGATTGCTCCAGATTCTACCAACCAAGTTAAGATTGTGGCTTGGAAATACGATGAGATATTTGATGCTTTCTTGATAAAACGAGTAAATGTTGTGTGCGATGTATATCACTTTTACTCGAGCATCAAAAAGCTCCCAGTTCAAGACTTAAAGGAGGTGAACAAACAGCCTTTGATCAATCCAACTGGAGCTAAGTGTGGAGATATCTTTGTAGAGCTGCTTAACAGAGGAACAACAAGAACAAGTGCTTTCTTGGAAACAAGATGCTCATAGGAGGATACGGAGTACTTTGCTACTCTAAAGAAAAATAGAAAGATAAAAGGAAAACAATAAGAGGATGAGCACTTCCTGATTGAGTTTTGTGATAATTATTTTGAAAAGGTATCTACTCCAGGATTGAAGGTTATTGATGGATCACAGAAGTCAAAACCTATCCTGCGATGGTTCTATAATTCTGACACTTTTAAGCTTAAGTTAGTCCAAAATCTCGTAAACTGGGATGAGGATATAATTGCATTGCTTGGAGTGTTTGAGCTCAATTTGTTACATCCAAGCTATATCTCTTTCTTATTAGTGCAAAAGTTTGAAAGAGTATCTCCTGAAATCACAAAAAATGATAAGAAATATTTCTTGTCAATCATTAAAGTGATGAACGCTGCTATGGAGAGGATTTCACTGAGGAAAGCATTGGCTTATGCAAACATAGTAAAGAAAGATATTAAAGATATTGAGTTCATGAGAATATCCAGTAAGGGAGTGTTAGAAGTATACTCAAAAGGTAATTCAAAACCTATTGAGTTGTATGCTAATATTGAAATTACAGGATTATCTAAAGAGACACTTGAAGTCATGAGCAAAATGGAGATAAAGACGAATGAGGCAAAGCCTAAACAAGTTGTATTAGCTAGCAAGTTCAAATCTCTTATTGCTAAAGCCTTTAGAGAACAAGAGATCTATAAGGAGAAGCCAATGTTTAAAGTGAAAGAAGAACTAGAAGATTATTTTGAAGCTTGAAGATGGATGCAAAGAAGATAGAGAATTGCTGATAAAGAGAAGAGAGGAGACTGAAGAAGTGAAGATAAGAAGAAGATAGAAGATTGAAGCTAAGAAGATTAAGAGAACGAAGATTGCAGATTTTTGAAGACTGAAGACCATGTAAATCTTAGGGGGAGTATTGTTAGTTCCTCTTAAAGATTTAACATGTTGTCTTTACTTTGTCTTTGGGTTGTACATTTGCAATAGTTTAGGGACTTATTGTGTAATATATGTTCCTTTCGTTTCTTTGTTTAGTATAAATAGGATTATGTGTAATTATGTAGATAGTTGGTTGAACTTTTCTCTCAATTGTACACTGTAATCCTTGCAACTAATCAACAGAAACTGATTTGAATCTTTGCAATTATTGATTACTTTGTTCATTTAATTGTTAATTGCTTAATCATAACATAGAATCGATCTATTTGAACCTACTAACACCATACATGATCATGGGGTGAGACTTGCTACCTTGGAGGTATAGTTCGCGGTAATGCACATAGCTGTGGAACCCGAGGCAGAGCCTGAAGAGGAGCGTGAGGAAGAGCCAGAGGAAGCCCCAGACGAGGAAGAAGAGCCTGAAGAGATGGAGGAAGGCATTTATGGATCAGATGTCATAGACTGATCCTCACTTTCATTTGACTTAGACAATGCAGTGTTTTCTTTTGAAAACCTACAGTGGTAAGGGTTGTTTCCCACCCAACTAAAAAGCTAAAAATTTTGACATTGATTGAATATTTTATAAATTGGTTACAATTTATTTATCTTTGGTTATTATTTTGATTATAAATGTTATAGTTGATGAAATGCTTTATTTTCTTAGTATTTACTATGCTCTAATGAGGTGAATATGTTACATGTTGCTCATTTTTGTGTTTGTGAATGTAAAGTGAAAATGGAAGCCGCTGGTAGAGGATGTGGTCATGGACGTGGCATTGGTTGTGGGCATGAAGCGGAAGTAGTCAACGTGACCCCCGTAGAACTGGCTGCCCTCACAAATGAGCATGTGCAGGCAGCTGTAGCTGTAGTGCATGCCACACAGCCATCTAGTAAATGATACAAGTGACTTGACAAACACTCTAGTTGCTTGTTTAAACCGTTAAACTAAATAATTTGATTTATTAGAATAGGATCCCTACCATGTACCTACAAATCCTTCATAGATTGTAAGCCCCACATCTACAGTGGAGCTGAAGGGGCTATAGGACTGGGGAGGTGGTTTGAGAATACGGAGTCTGTATTCGCCAAATGCAACTGCCTGCCAGCTAATCAGGTGAAATACGCAACCAGGACACTTGAAGGTGCAACACTGTCTTGGTGGAATGCCCAGTTGCAGATGCTAGGTCAGGTAATGGAAAATGACCTACCCTAGGATGAATTTAAAACAATGATGATTGAGGAATACTGCTCTAGGGATGAGGTCCAAAAACTGGAAATGAAGTTGTGGCAACTAAAAATGCAAGGTTCAGAGATTGAGGCCTACACCACCAGGTCTCACAAGCTGAAAAACATTATGCCTCGGGATGGTGACACTGGTGAATAAAAGAACAGACTTGTACTTTCTTAGATTGGTTCCTGAAATCCAAAGCATGGTTACTGCCTCCAACCGCAAAAACAATTCAGCATGCGATACAGTTGGCTCACAAGTTGACTGACCAGGTAGTGGAACAGGGTAAACTGCCTAAATGGGGTGCGGTGGCGAGTGTACCAGCGGTGGCGAGTGTACCAGACCACAAATGCAAATGGGATGGTCCAAACCTTAAGGGATAAACTTCAGGCAACCAACAACAACAACAATATCAGCAACAACTGAGGAAGTTCGACAACAACCGAGGTTTTAATCAAACCGCCACCACCAACCAAAGACAGGGAGGATACGTGGGGAGGTATCCTATGTGTAATCATTGCAATTACATCACACTGGAAGGTGTGATAACTTCAAGTGCCAGAGGTGTGGAAAGTTAGGACACGCAGCCAAGGATTGCCGTGGCGAGCTGATGAAAAAGCCACAACAACCACAAGAAACACTCAAGGGCTGTTTTGAATACGGGAAAGAGGGTCACTACAAAAGGAACTTCCCTTAGTTGAAGAAGAATGGAAATGACATTGGGAATTATGGAAAAAACAAAAATAATACTGGAAATGGTGGAGACAATGGTGGCAACAATGGTGGAGCCAAAGGGAGAGCGTTCGCCATCGGTTCAGGTGAGGCTCTAAACGACCCTACTATAGTTACTAGTAAATTCCTTATAAATGGTTGATATGCGATTGTATTATTTGACACTAGAGCCGAGAGGAGCTTTACTTCCACTATGTTCAGTAGCCTTATGAGAGATATGCCTTCTACCTTGGATTTCACCTATACCGTAGAGTTAGCTGATGGCAAACAGATTCACATCATGCACATTCATAAGGGTTGCAAGATAGAACTGGGTGGACATGTTTTTGACATTGATCTTATGCCTGTTACACTCGGAAGCTTTGATGTGGTTGTGGGAATGGATTGACTATATGGGAAGCAGGCAGAGGTAGTATGCCATGAGAAGATTATACGTATTCCTCTTGAGGATGGCAAAATTCGTTCGGTCAAGGGTGAAAGGAGTGGTGCTATGATAGGCATCATATTCATCATGAAAGTGAAGAAGATGCTTCATAAAGGTCGACTAGCTATACTGGCCTTGGTAACTGACAAGCAACAGGAGGAAAGGATGATGGAGGATATTCCAGTGGTTCATGACTTTCCAGAGGTGTTTTCAGAGGACCTGCCTGGATTACCACCTTATCACCAAATGGAATTCCAGACTGAGTTGACTCCCGATGGAGCCCCAGTCGCTAGAGCATCTTATCGATTGGCACCGAATGAGCTACAGGAGTTGTCGGCATAACTTCAGGAGCTAGTGAATAAGGGATTTATCCAACCTAGCTCATCGCCTTGGGAAGCCCTTGTTCTGTTCGTTAAGAACAAGGATGCTGCATTTTGGATGTGTATTTACTACAAGGAGTTGAATAAGGTCACAGTCAAGAACCGATACCCCTACCTCGTATTGATAATCTATTTGATCAACTCCAGGGATCCAGTTAGTATTCTAAGATTAATTTAAGGTTTGGATATCACCAGTTGCGAGTCCGAGAAGAAGACATCTCGAAGACGACATTTAGGACCCGCCATGGCCATTATGAATTCTTGGTCATGCCATTTGGGTTGACTAATGCACTAGCGGTATTCATGGACCTCATGAACCGCATGTGCAAACCCTACCTTAATCATTTTGTTATTGTGTTATCGATGACATATTGATCTATTCCAAGACTAAGGAGAAACATGAAGAGTATCTACGGTTAATGTTAGAACTGTTGAAGCGAGAACAACTATATGCTAAATTTTCTAAGTGTGACTTCTTGATACAAGAGGTGTAGTTTCTGGGTCACATTATGAATGAGAATGGAATCCATGTGGATCCTGCAAAGATGGAAGCAGTTAAGAATTGGTCAGGTCCTAAGACGCCTAGTGAGATACGTCAATTCCTTAGACTGCCAGGATACTATCGATGCTTCATTGAGGGATTTTCTAAGATTGCCCAACCCCTCACTTCCTTGACATATAAAGGTACAACGTTTGAATGGGGAGAAAGTCAAGAATCAGCCTTCCAATTGTTGAAACAGAAACTCTGTAGCATATTGATACTGGCATTATCAGAAGGGATGAATGATTTTGTGGTGTACTGTGATGCATCCATTCAAGGACTGGGTTGGGAATTGACGCAGCGAGATAAGGTGATAGCCTATGCCTCGAGACAACTGAATGTACACAAGAAGAACTATACCACCCATGACTTGGATGTAAGGCCCCGTTCCCGGGCACCTCACAGTTGGTCATTCATCGCAAATAAAATATTTTAAAACATACATTTATTTTGCAGCAGAATGTAAAACTTTCATTAATAACTAAAAACATGCCATTTCATTACATTACAACATTCGTTTTTATATCAAAATACAATGACATGTCAAAATATGGATGCCAGCCTTAAAACACTCCCAGTAGCTTATACATCCATGCCTGCAACTCCTCAGCATCAACAAAATACCTGCCAACTATCATGCATACAAAAAGTCAACGACACTAAGTGAGTTCTAGTTTTTATAATAACATACTTTACTTCCTTTAAAACTAGTCTTTTCATTCAATTATGGTCATGCATCATACATACATTCATTCTATGCTCTTAATTCATTTCGTTCTTTAATTTACTTTCCTATTCATACTTTCGTTTATACCTTTCACTGTCTTTTACATTCGTTTCTCTTACATTCTTTCTTTTTGTACTGTACATTCGTCGGTTGTCATACATCATACATACGTACTGATAATAATAATTATTATTATCTTCATCATTATTCGTTCATTCATTCATTCCTTCGCTCATTGCAGATCATTACTAGAATCTTGTCTCATGCAATATCCTCGACTCATGCTCGAAAGCTGATGTTGTGCCGGGGCCTGTACACAAACCCCTGACTCATGTCCGAAGATTGACACAGCACCGGCATATGAGACAAAGATCCCATCTCGTATGCAACACCCCCGACTCATGTCCGAAGACTGACACAGTACCGGAGCGTGCAACAAGGCCTCATCTCTTTTGTCTCATGCAATACCCCCGACTCATATCCGAAAACTGATACTGTGTCGGGGCCTGTAAACAAACCCCTGACCCATGTCCGAAGACTGACACAGTACCAGGGTACGCGACATGGATCTCATCATCCATCACTTCCATACTCACCATTTGTTATCTCATGTGTTCGTTCGTTTCATACATTATCGTATTTGTTCGTGTCGTACTTCATCATTATCTTTCACTTCGTTACATAATACTTTACGTTCATTAATTTATTCATTCATACATCATACCACGTTAAGTCATACATAATGTATTACAAAACATAATACGTACGTTTTGAAAACTCTTTGACGAAGAAAGATAACATATCACTCACACACATACACATCATAATTTCATCACATCACCATGCACACATCAAGCATAAGTCATTATATCATAACATGGCCTATCCCCCTATTCAACCCCTTAAAACCACTTAGAAAATCCTATGTCCAAAATGGGTGCATGGGATTTTTCAGGCGTATGAGCATAAAAATTCTAAGTGTAAAACAGTCTGGGCGCGTGGGCACTATTTGTGCGTTTCTGCCTTGTTTGGCTGCTTCGCTAGTATGCAGGCGCATGGCGCCTGGCGCCTGTTTAGGCGCATTGACACTTAGCCGTTTTGACAACTTGGGCGCATGGGCACTATTAGGGTGTTTCAGCCCTGTTTAGGCGTTTTGCCACTATTTGGACGTCTAAGCTTACATTTAAATTATTAACACTTAGGCGCATGGGGTTTGGGCGGTTTGACACTATTCAGGCGTTTGGGCTTGACGGCCATTCTGGGCAAATTTCCAGGCGTTTGGCTACTATTCAGGTGCATGGGGTTTTGGGCGGTTGGGCACACTTAGGCAATTTGACCGTTGGGCGCATGGGACCATTCTGAATTATTTCTAACACACCCCAAGCACAGATCCAACATACTAAGGCCCCTAAACAAGCTAAACATCAATTCTAACCCATAATCCAACTCTAAAACATACATACACATACTATTTTTGAACGTAAAGCTATAAACCCACGGTTACTTTTAAAATGTTTACTTAGTATGCATAATAGCCCCAAACAAGTTGTAAATCAGTAAAAGAGGGGTTCTAGAAACTCACCTTGAAGCAAATCTTCGAGCTAGTAACTTCCACCAGCCAATTCAACTCCAAAAATCCCGAAACAGCTCTAAAACATTGAGAATTTTGATCAAAAGGTTGTGAATTCGGTTAGAACTGAACAAACATCATGAAAACTTACCTTTAATAGCTTCTTCTTCCTTTCTCTCTCTAAAACCTAGAGCTTTTCTTCTTCTTCTTCTTCTTCTTCAACCGAGAGCAAAAGCAGTTTTCTGCTTTAATGTGGGCGGCCATACCCATTTATAACATAAAATATTAGACTTTTGTACTTTTTACACTTTACCCCCTTCCACGTGTGTCTATTTTCTTTTCTTTCTATTCACTTTTCCTTTCCCTTCTTTTAATTAAAATTCAGGGTGTTACAAGTCCACCCCCCTTATATAGGTTTCGTCCCCGAAACCTGTCGCTTCTCGAACAGCTACGGGTGACACTGTCTCACCTCTTCGTTGTTCTTACACATAAACTTAGTTCCCTTTGGGCTCGACTGCACTTGTACCAGTGAAACCACCATTCTCCTTAGACCCTCTCTTCCTCTATTAGAAACAACCACAGGTTACGTATCGTGATCGATTCTTTCACCCATCTCAATATCGTCTAGTGGCACTATCATATCCTCATCGATTAAGCACTTTCTTAGACGAGATACATGGAACATCTTATAAATTTCCACTTAACTCATCAGGTAGCTCCAATCGGTGTGTCACTTCTCCTATGTGTGCAGTAAATTAGAATGACCCTCTATGCCTTATCATTAGCTTTACTTGTTTTCTAAATCAAACAATCCACATTTCCTGGCAAAGCCTTCATCATAATCCATTGTCGTATGTCGACACCGAACTCTAGTCGGGCACGGTTGATCAATCCATCTTCTTGCAACACTCGGATTTTGCCTCATAGATTACTGATAAATTCACCCGGAGATGCATGTCTATCCACCTACATCTGTCCTAAACAGTCTAGCAGGAACAAGCGCTCTCTCTAAATTCTATCATGAAATCCTCTAGGGCATTAGGTAACCTGGTAGACTTACCCATAGTAGTTCCTATGTCGAATGACATTGATCTTCCTACTCCTAACATGCCTTATCGTAGAAGATAGCAGAAATGAAACTACTACTAGCACTACAATCACAGTATATATGCACAAATCTAGATTACAAGAAACGTACCTAACGTTAATTCGGAGTCTGATCTAGCCTCCTACCGGTCAAAACAAAGGCTCTAGCTTTCATCCGCTGTTCTTCTTTCTCGTACCGGAGCTTCCAGCCCTCAACTTCTTGCAGTCCCTACTCATGTGTTCAGTCTTGCCACAGTCGTAGCATTTAGCCATCCGACAATCTCTCGCCCTGTAGCCCTCCTTCCCACACTGGAAACAGACGTTCAATCCCCATTTGCACTCCCCTTCGTGGCCTCTACCACACTTCTTGCACACCTCTTCCCTCCTTGTTACCTTCTCCCGATCATCAACCCTAAATGTCTCATCAAGGATTTGGTTCTTGAATTCAGTTCCTTGATCATATCTTATAATCTTAACCTTGTGATCACATTGATTCTTAATTTTTAGAATGAAATACTTTAAGATTTCAGGGGTTGCATCCTTACTTTTAAGAAAGAAGACCCAAGTATATGTTATGAAATCATATATGATCACAAGGCAGTATGAAGTTCTTGCTAAACTCATTACACTTATGTAGTGATAGAGTTCTTTTCCTTTGGCTTGTGTGACACTTTGTTTTGCTTTCCTTTTAGACATGCAACGTAATGGTTATCACTAGTAAACTCTTTCATTGGTATTCTAGTTACCAAATCATTCTTAATCAGATTATTCATGTTCTTAAAGTTTACATGTCATATTCTTTTATGACAATGGAAACACTCATCATTATTGGTTTTAGATAGAAAGCAAAAGACTTCTCCTAAAAGTGAGGATACTTGCATATCCATCTTGTACAAGTTCCCAATCTTGGGGGCTCGGAGCAGGATATGCTCTTGAGGAATAATCACCCTGGGGTTGAGAATAATGCATTCATGCTCAGTGAAGAGCATGTTATGTCTGTAGTTATAAAATTGAGATACACTCAAAAGATTGTACTCAAGCTCTTTGACAACATTTACCTTTTCAATGTTGAGCTTACCATTTGTGAATTTGCCCCTACAAGTGATGTAACCACCTGACCTTTTTCCAAAAGCAACTAGCCCTCTATCAATTTTCTCAAAGTTATGAAACAAAGACCATTGTAAGTCATGTTCCTTAAACACCCCACTATCAATGATCCATACATTTCTCCTGGTCTTTAGTTGTTCCCACACATGAAAAAGAGATGGTTAGTTACATTTGAAAACCCAAGCCTTGCTTATCTTGGGATTATTAAGATGAAATGAATATAGATCAAAAGTTATTAATCATATATGCAAGCTTAGAGGATCTTTGATTGTTCTTAATGAAGAAACTTCAGTCACATGGCCTTCCTTCATCTTCCACACCATCTTTGGAAAATTAGACCTGGCTTTCAAAACTTCAGAAGTTTTTATGACTTTGGAAGTTTTGGAGACCGGACCTTCTGATGCTTTTGCATCCACTGCAGTAGACTTCAGTGCTTTGGAAGCATTCCTTTCTTCTAAGACCAAACTTACTTCCGAAGACAGTTTTCCACCTATCTTCTTTTTTTCTCCTTGAAGCTTGCGAAGGAAAGTGATTTTCCTTCCGAAACTATCTTCATCTTCTTCTAAGATGTATTCTTATTATTCATGTGGATTGTACTCTTAGGATTGTTGATGCAATCCTTAGCATAATGTGTTGTACCACTACTCATGATACATTCTATGCGCTTCCTTCTGAGTGTCTTGTCCTGAGGAGAAGGTTGATGTTGATCACTTTCTAGCTCCTTCTTCATCTTCTTAGATGATACAACGTGTTTCTGAGGGTGAAGCTTGCCTTTGGAGTTGATGGTTCAACTTGTGTAGCACTAGTGCATATCAGTTTAACCTTCTTCTCTAGACAAGGGTAGTTTAGACTTGAACTAGGACTCCTGGTACTAGATCCCATAGTTAAGTTCTCAGTCTTCCTCACCTCAATCCCAGCAGAGATAAAGACTTGTTTTTGCCTGGGGTTAATGGTGGGCTTGATCTTCTGCACCTTTTTTGATCTTATCGTTACAAACCTAATCAAGTTCTTTCTTACTAGCTTAGCCATCCCTTGTTTCTTCTTTTCTCCCAGGGATATAGTGACCCTTCTTAGATTGAACCTCTACACTCACGTTTGGTTCATCCTTCACTATATCTTCTTCATCTTCATCTTCCTCTTGGATGGATAAATGAGAGGTAGCTCATCTTCACAAGTTCCACACCTTGGAGATCTAATAGATAGTAATGTGTATGGAGGAGCTATTTCACTTGACCCCAGTCCCTTCCTGTTTTAATTACCCACTTTTTCATGCAAGGATAAAGATATGATGTTCTTGAAGGTATCCTCTTCAAGAACACACTTTTCTGCCTTGGTTTTGCTGGTCACAAGCTTATCCTTGCATTCCGTTAACTTGGTAATTAGATCTTTGATCTGAGTCTTGTAATTTATGTGCTCATGTTTTAGGGTAGAGTCATTTTCTACCCTATTAAAATTAGCTTTTAAAATGTTAAAAGACTCCAAACCAGATCTTACTTCCATGTTATAGGACTTGTACATGTTTACTTTAGCAATGCATTCAGGAGATGTTCCAATACCTTGGCTTCATCATAGTCTACCATCAGGGCATGGTTTGGAGAAACATCTTCTACCTGGAAGCTCCAGTCAAAGCCTCCTTCTTCAACAGAAACTGTAGCTTGCTACTTTGATTGGTTGGGCTTCTCAGTCTTTGGAGCTCCCTTAGTGTAGTTTGGCCTAGGTTGTGTATTACCACCATTTTTTCTTGGTGCCATACACTCCCTAGCAAAGTGGCCCATTTGGTTACAGTTGTAACACTTGACTTTGCATTTATCCAGCCTAAACTTTCAAATGGATACATTTTAGGGAAACTTTCTGGTTATTCTCTTGTAGAACTTCTTGGCTTTATGAGTGAGAAGAGCCATCTACTTGACTATCTCAATATACTCCAGGTTATCCGGATGGATGCAGTCCAGGTCTTCAAGAATGAAAAGAAAGTTGCCACAACTTTTATCTGAAGACACAAAGGCTTGAGACGAGCTTGACTTTTGAAATATGTTTCCTTGAGTGTAGCTCTCCCTTGGTGTCTCCGGGAAGATGATGAAAGAGACCTTTTATGTCTTTTCAGGGTAGTAGATGAGATGATGTTATGGTTCTCTACTATCTCTTTCAACCATATAAAGGGCTGAACTCTTCTGGGTGTTGGATGAGCTTTGAGATGGATTTTGCATGTTCATCTCCTTCTAGTAACTACTCAGGATACCTTAAAGCTTAAGGAGAGTGAGAATAGAGAGGTTTTTAGTTCTCTTAATGGCTATATAGTAATGTGTCCATTCTCTAGGAAGAGAGAACATGAACTTTCTCACTATGTCCCTATTCTCAAGTTTCATTCCAGTATCTACCAGAGTATCTACAATCTCAACATATCTGAAGTATTGTTGAGTCATAGTTTCACCTATCTTACAGGTGAAGTTTTCAAACTACTGTTTAATAATATCCTTCTTGTTTTCCTTAGCTTACTCAGACCCTTCATACATCAGCTTCAGTGCATTCCAGAGTTGATTTACAGTCTTGTACTTCTTGAAGCCTCTGGAGATAGAGCTGGGAAGTAGTTTTAAGAGCAGTCATGGCCTTCTGATCTATATCAATCTTCTTATATTCTTCCTTAGAATAGTTAGCCACATCCTTTGGTATTATCCCACCTCCAGCAGTTGCTAAAGTATTGCTTGGGATGTGAGGTCCTGAGACAATAGATCTCCACATCTTTCTATCATGAGACTTGATAAAGCCTTCCAACCTTTGGCACCAAGTATCAAAGTCGTAAGTAGTGATCAGTGGAGATTTGATCATGGTGTTGGTTTCCATATTAGCCTTAGTGGGAGCTACCATTTGAGTAAGTAAGTGTTCTATGAAACTGAAAACTGATTAAAGATGGTGAGATCTTACAATTAAGAGCCTAAAAAGCTCTAATACCAATTGAAGAAGTAGTTATTGTTAGGACCGTGTACGTATAGAGTACTAACGGATTCTGAAATAGCGTGGAATTCTATTTAATTGGCGATCCAATCAGTGAGAACGAACAACCTGATCGATCTAACGATGAAACAAAAGTTAAAAACTGATTGAAATCGATCAGGAACGAACTATGAACTTGGATTTGTGACTTGGGACGCTCTGGACGGCTAGGGTACTAAAGTATTCGAAGTGTTATGTTTTTTCACAAATTACATGGTATTTATAGGTTATCTGTCTTCATTCATACGACTGAACGATTAGCATGGTTCAGTCGTGCGACTGACTCATGCGGCTGACTCATACGCATGACTGAAGGTTCAGTCGTGCAACTGAATCAATCTTATGTCTCAGTCATATGACTGATCCAGTCACCGGGTTCAGTCGTGCGACTGGTCCATAAGTATGGGTCATCCATGCGTATAGACCATAAGTATAGTCCATTAGCATGAACAATCACATGACTAAGTTAAACACACTTCTAAGTTCTTATTGACTTAAAACTATGTAAAACAACATCAAACCTATATATTTAGTTCATACATGTGAATCACATTCAATATAATGATAACATGACATAATCAATCACACATAAACATCACAATGCATTTCATATATCATTCAATCATTACATTACATTGGATTACATAAGTGTAAGACATGAAAGACTTTTACATTTGAGAACATAAACTAGGTAC
>BJCO01464667.1:0-24912 GCA_018326465.1 Flaveria floridana | reverse complement strand
GAACAGGCAGGTCTGTAAGCCCTGAATTGGCATGACAATAATGGCCTGATCGAGTACGACTGTAAGTCCTTAATTGGCGTGTCGGTAAAGTCCTAGGCGAGCCTAGGCACCGATAGTGACAGAGAATTGACGGATAAAGAAGAGTAATAAATAACGAGACATGAAAACAAATGATAAAGTATCGTTAAAGTGATAGCCCGTATGTATTGATGATTGATAGATGATAACTATTTTCAACTGCTAAAGCTAATACCTTTATAAAAGTTATTTACAAAGAAAACCTAGAATTCACTCAGCGAAGCTGACTTTTGTATGCATATCAGTTGACAGGTAAGAGTTAGAGCCATGGAATAGAGGCATGGGACTGAAGCTTCTTGGCACTAGAAGACTGGCATCCCTGAAGAAGAACAGCTAAACAAAGGACGCTTAAATAGTTTTGAGGATTAAAGACAATTTTTATATTTTATTTGTAATGAATTGAAATTACAGTATTTTCCGCTGTAGTATATATATATATTTATACATATATGAGTAAATGATTGTCTTAAACCAATGTTATGCTGTGAATGACCAACTGTGAGGTCCCCCTGCGAAAGGTGGGCCTTACAATTTGGAGTAGCTAACTCGCATCACAGATTCACAATTAAGCTAACGACAACATGGTCGTGCACCTCCTTTCATTTGCTTGCAAGCCATTCGTTCGTTCATTATGTTTTACTTTTCATCATTGTTATCTTTCATTTCGTTGCGTTATTCTTTACGTTCTTTCATTCATTCATCATACTACGTAAAGTAATAACATAATATTTAACATATTTTATAACATAAAATAAATACGCATATTTACCATCAAAAGATAACACGTTATACATATCATATATCATTCATACATTTCATAACCCTAAAACATCTCATAATCGTACTTAAAATGGGTAATCATTACCCATAAGTCAACTTTGGTTGAACCCTAGACATTCTGCTTTTTCTTGAAATTTCAGAAAATATTCTAAGGGTCTAGATGCATGGGCACTATTTGGGCTTTTTTGCCATGTTTAGACATTTTTCCACTATGCAGATGTTTGGACTTATACTTAGTAACTTTTCACTTAGACGCATGGGCCTATTTAGGTGCATGGGCACTATTCAGGTGTTTGGGCCTAACACTTAGTCATTCTGAACAATATTCCAGACGGTTGGGCACTAGTCAGACGCATGGGCCTGACTTAGACACGTGGGCACTTAGGCGGTTGTGCACTGTTTAGACGTATGGGTTCCTGGGCGTTTGGGCACACTTAGGCAATTCGAACGTTGGACACATGGGCCACTATTTAGGCGCATGAGCAACTAACTTTCACATAAACAACATAATTCAGTCCCATTTCATCTTAAATCATGATCTAAGCCTAGTATTAGCATCCTAAACATCATAACATGAACATACACACATATGCATCCCAATGTTACACCCACCCACATACACCTTCACACACACACGTACGGGTAAAACCCATTTTTATGAAAACAAGTTCACATGCATTTTCCAGCACCAAAGTCTATTAAAAACATGTTAAAAAGGGGGTTCCAGAACTCACCTGAGCTGCTTTCGAGTTTGAACCCTTCTCTTAAGCTTTCGCAGTCGTGTTTAACACCTAAAACCCACACACATATACCATCCGAACATACAATAACACCTTTAAGAATATGACCGAGACTAGAACTATTTATAATCATCACAAAACCAAGAATTCTTACCAAAAACTTTGAATTCTCCTTCTTCTTCTACAACTTCCGAGAGTTTTCTGCTCTCTCTCTCTCTCTTTCTAGAACAAAAGGAGAAAAGTGTGCAGGCAAGAGTGGGCGGCCATGCCCAATTTTGTTCCAACTTTTTGATATTTTGTCATTTTGACACTTTTAACCCATCTACTTGGGTTAACTTACATTTTCTCCTTTTTATTAGCGTTTATTCTTTCGTTCTTGTCTACTAAAAATATCCGGGTGTTACAGGAAGCTGGTGGCAGTGGATGTGGTCGTGGACGTGGCCCTGGACATGGGCGCGGAATGGGAGCGGTCAACATGACCCTTATAGAACTGGCTGCCCTGATCAATGAGCATGTGCAGGCGGCAATGGCTGCAGTGTATGCAGCATAAGTGCACGCTCCACAGCCAGCAGGTAAATGATACAAGTGACTTGACAAACACTCTAGTTTCTTGTTTAAACTGTAAAACTAAATATTTTGATTTGTTAGAATAGGACCCCCACCCTGTACCTACAAATCCTTTATGGATTGTGAGCCGCACACCTACAGTGAAGCTGAAGAGGCCGTAGGACTGGTGAGGTGGTTTGAGAAGACGGAGTCTGTCTTTGCCAAATGCAATAGCCCGCCAGATGATCACGTGAAATACACAACCAGCACACTTGAAGGCATAACATTATCTTACTGGAATGCCCAGGTGCAGATGCTGGGTTAGGCAATGGCAAATGACCTACCCTAGGATGAATTTAAAATAATGATAACTGAGGAATACTGCCCTAGAGACGAGATTCAAAAATTGGAGATGGAGCTGTGACAACTAAAAAAGCAAGGTCCAGAGATTGAGGCCTACACCATCAGGTCTCACGAGCTAGCAACCTTGTGCCCCATGATGGTGACCCCGGTGCATAAAAGGATAGAACTGTACTTGCGTGGACTGGTCCTGGAGATTCAAAGCATGGTTACAGCCTCCAGCCCTACAACAATTTCGCAGGCAATTCGGTTGGCTCACAAGTTGACCGACCAAGGAGTGGAACAGGGTAAACTGCCTAAACAGGATGCAGTGGCGAGTGTACCAGCGATGACGAATGTACCAGACCACAAACACAAATGGGATGGTCCAAACAACAAGGGATCAACTTTAAGCAACCAGCAACAACAACAACATCAGCAACAACCGAGGGACTTTGACAACAACCGAGGTTTCAATTAAACCACCACCATCAACCAAGGACAAGAAGGATACGTGGGGAGGTATCCTAAGTGTAATCACTGCAATTACCATCACACTTACAGGTGTGATAACTTCAAGTGTCAAAGGTGTGGAAAGTCAGGACATGCGGCAAAGGACTGTCGTGGCGAGCTGATGACAAAGCCACAACAACCACAACACACCTAAGGGTTATTTTGAATACGGAAAAGAGGGTCGCTAGGAAAGGAACTGCCCTCAGTTGAAGAAGAATGGCAATGACACTGGGAATAATAGAAACAACAACAACAATGCTCGAAATGGTGGAAACAATGGTGGCAACAATGGTGGAGCCAAATGGAGAGCGTTCGTCATCGATTCAGGTGAGGCTATAAATAATCCTTGTGAGTCCCTGATTCGAACGGGATCGATGAGCTTGGATCTTAGGATTCAAATGATATGATCAAAATTTGATGATTAGATGCTAAAATTTAATAATGATGAACACGAAAGTGTTTAATGCTTATTGTTTATTGATTTGATGATTAATTCATCATCCATGAAGGATGATGATATGATGATGTTGGTGATAGAATATGATTCCCACACTTGGTAGGGATCCATCCATCTACAAATGATGATAAGTATTGCTATTTATACTAGTCTAGCATTTATAATAATTACAAAATAAACCCTAGACTAATAATGTTGACTCTTGTTGAATTGTTGACTTCAAGCTTCAATTTTTCATCTTCTTGTTGACTTGAATGTTGACTTGGAAATCTTGAATTTATTCTTGTTGGCCAAAACCCAACAATACTTCCCCTAAATTGTAGATTTACGATGATAAAAATTGAAACTTGACATTATTGTTCCTTGTTGATGCCATTTTGTTGAATAGTTGATCCATATTGTTGTTTTTGTTGTTGTTGCGGAAGCGTGTTCTTGAATCAACTATTTTGGTGAGGTTTGAGGTTTTTGTTTTCTGATTTCTGATTTGGTTTTCTGATTTTGATGCTTTGATGATGAGATAATGAAGGTGAGTTATGTTGATAGAGAACTTGAAGAATTTGAAGGTGATCTTGTGTTGTTGTTGATGGTGTTGCTGCTGAATTGATGATATTTTGCTGCAGAAATTCAGCCTGTTTGCTGTTGAAGTAGCTGCTGAATCAGCTGTTGATTCGTGGCTGTTTGTAGCTTGATTTGCTGTTGTTTCGCAGCTAAACAATGATGTTGACGACGGGCTGGTAAAACTTTGTTTTGTGCAGCTGTAGGAGCTGCTTGAATGTTTGATGTTTAGGGCTGCATATGGCTGCACAAACTCCGTTAGATTTATGTTGTTTTTGATGGTTGTGAGCTGCTCAATTTGCTGTTGAAATGACTGCTCTTCTGCTGCTATTTAGATCCTAATTCGCTGCTGTTTTGTAACTGAATTAGCTGCTGAAACGCAACTCATTTGCTGCTGAAACGCAGCTCGTGTTGCTGTTGCTAGGCTGCTGAAACAGCTACTGAATCATGATTGATTTGCTGCTGAAACTGGGTTGATTTGCTGCTGAAACTTTGGTTGTTTAGCAGTTGAAATGCAACCCGTTTTGCTACTGAAAACGCGGCCCGGTTGGCTACTGTTTGCTGTTGAAATACTGCTGAAGCGAAGTTGTTTCGTTGCTGAAACGAAGTTGTTTCGTTGCTGAAACGAAGTTGTTTCGTTGCTGAAACGAAGTTGTTTCGTTGCTGAATCTCTGCACAAACGGAGCTCGTTGTGGTGCTAATTTGGCTGCTGTAAATTAAGTATGTGCAGTGGCTCCAGACTCGGAACACAATCTATCCGTAGATAAAATTGTGATGATTTGTTGTTGATTTTTCTCATAAAGAAGTTGTACCAGTTGCTAAAACACTTGTTTATTTGCTGAATCAAAAATTCAGCAAATAGCTCATAGAAACACCCTTAGATCATTGTAGAATTGAGCAAATTGTTGCATATTGTTGAAATTTTTGTATCAAGTTTATTTGTAATTTGTTTGTATATCAATATAATACAAATTTTGATTCCAAATTAGATTTAAATCAGAATCATAATAGCACCTCATGAACATCAAAAACCCAAAAACTAATGCAATGATTAGCTTCGAATTCATCTTGTATTGTTGAATTGGTGTAGCAACAACTTAGATCAAAATCCAAAACACTTATTGATCCAATTCCAATCTCCAGATCTGAAAATTTGTTGAAAACACAAAGAACACACACACTAGTGTGTGTAAGTTTTCATATGCTACTAGAAACCCAAAATCTAATCAAATTTATTCAAACTTGATTTCCCTTCCAATTGATGAATCTGTCATAGAAATGATTAGATAACATCAATTTAATGTTGATTTGATCAGATTCACCTTCAAATCCATAGATCTATTGAAGAACACACTTGACCTTTTCTCCAAGTTTTCTTAAAATCTTCACTAATTTTAGCAATCTAACCATGAAATATGATCAAAATCAATATGAATCCAACAACTCCGACTTTGATACCAATTGTGAGTCCCTGATTCGAACGGGATCGATGAGCTTGGATCTTAGGATTCAAATGATATGATCACAATTTGACGATTAGATGCTAAAATTTAATAATGATGAACACAAAAGTGTTTAATGCTTGTTGTTTATCGATTTGATGATGAATTCATCATCCATGAAGGATAATGATATGATGATGTTGGTGATGGAATATGATTTTCACACTTGGTGGAGATCCATCCTTCTACAAATGATGATAAGTATTTCTCTTTATACTAATCTAGCATTTATAATAATTACAAAATAAACCCTAGACTAATAGTGTTGACTCTTGTGACTTGTTGACCTCAAGGTTCAATTCTTCATCTTCTTGTTGACTTGAAAATCTTCAATTTTTTTTGTTGGCCAAAACCCAACCATCCTGCTATAGTTACTAGTAAATTCCCTATAAATGGTCAATATGCTACTGTATTATTTGACACTGGAGCCGATAGGAGATTTATTTCCACTAAGTTTAATAACCTTATGACTGATATGCCTTCTACCTTGGACTTCACCTATTCCATAGAGTTAGCTGATGGTAAACAAATTCACATCACGCACATTCATAACGGTTGTAAGATAGAACTGGCTGGACACGTTTTTGACATAGATCTTATTCCCGTTACACTTGAGAGCTTTGAGGTGGTTGTAAGAATGGATTGGCTATCCGGGAAGCAAGCAGAGGTAGTGTGCCATGAGAAGATTGTACGTATTCCTCTTGAGGATGGTGAAATTCTTTCGATCAAGGGTGAAATGAGTGGTGTTGTGATAGGCATCATATCAATCATGAAAGCATAGAAGATGCTACGTAAACGTCGACTAGCTATACTAGCCTTGCTAACTAAAAAGCAATAAGAGGAAAGGAAGACGGAGGATATCCCAGTGGTCCGTGACTTTCCAGACGTGTTTCCATAGGACCTGCTTGGATTACCACCTCATCGCCAAGTGGAATTCCGGATTGAGTTGACTCCCGGTACAACCCCAATCGCTAGAGCACCTTATCGATTGGCACCGAATGAGTTGCAGGAATTGTCGGCACAACTTCAGGAGCTATTGGATAAAGGCTTTATCCGACCTAGCTCATCGCCTTGGAGAGCCCCTGTTCATGTCATTAAGAAGAAGGATAGTACATTTCGGATGTGTATTGACTATAGGGAGTTGAAGAAGGTCACAGTCAAGAACTGATACCCCTACCTTGTATTAATGACCTGTTTGCTCAACTCTAGGGGTCTAGTTACTATTCTAAGATCGATCTACGGTCTGCTTATCATCAGTTACGAGTCCGAGAAAAAGACATCTCGAAGAAAGCATTCAGGACCCGCTATGGCCATTATGAATTCTTGGTCATGCCATTTGGGTTAACTAATGCACCAGCGGTATTCATGGGCCTCATGAACCGCGTATGCAAACCTTAACTTGATCAGTTTGTTATTGTGTATATCGATGATATATTGTTCTATTCCAAGACCAAGGAGGAACACGAAGAGCATCTACGGTTAGTCTTAGAACTGTTAAAGAGGGAACAACTATATGCTAAATTCTCCAAGTGTGAATTCTGGATACGAGAGGTGCAGTTTCTGGGTCAGATTGTGAATTAGAAAGGAATCCATGTAGATCCTGCAAATGTGGAAGCAAGTAATAATTTGTCAGTTCATAAGACGCCTAGTAGATACGTCAATTCCTTGGACTGGCAGGATACTATTGACGCTTCATCGAGGGATTTTCCAAGATTGCCCAACCCCTCACTGCCTTGACACATAAAGGTACATCTTTTAAATGGGGAGAATGTCAAGAATCAGCCTCCAATTATTGAAACAGAAACTCTGCAGCGCACCGATCCTGGCATTACCGGAAATGACAGATGATTTTGTGGTGTACTGTGATGCATCCACTCAAGGACTAGTTTGTGTCTTGTTGTAGCGAGATAAGGTGACAGCCTATGCCTCGAGACAACTGAAGGTGCACGAGAAGAACTACACCACCCATGACTTGGAATTGGGTGCAGTGGTTTTTGCTTTGAAGATCTGGAGAGACTACTCGTATGGTACCAAATGCACTATTTACACCGATCACAAGAGTCTTTAGCATATCTTTAAGAAGAAGGAACTGAATATGAGGCAACGGTGCTAGGTGGAGTTATTGAATAAGTATGATGGCCCTATCAAGTATCATCTGGGGAAGGCAAATGTGGGTGCCGATGCTCTAAGCAGGAATGAAACAGCTAAGCCTCGTTGAGTGCGAGCTTTACAGCTTACTATCAGCACTCAATTGCCTGAGCAAATCAAGGAAGCACAGTCTGAAGATTTAAAAGAAGAACATGTCAAATCTGAGTTGTTCCGTGGAATGGATAAACAGCTTAAGGTGAAAGCTGATGGGATTTATTACTTCATAGATAGACTCTGGGTGCCTTCCTATGGGAATTTGAGGGATTTGGTTATGAGTTAGACGCACAGATCCAAATAATCAATACATCACGGTTCAGACAAAATGTATCATGATCCTAAGGCGCATTATTGGTGGCCTAACATGAAGGCAGATGTAGCTACCAATGTGAGCAAGTGTTTAACCTGCTCCAAGGTGAAAGCTGAGTATCAAAATCCATCTGGATTACTGCAACAACCTGAGATTCCTTTATGAAAGTAGGAGAAGATCTCTATGGATTTCGTTACCAAATTACCCAGGACTCCTAGTGGGTATGACACAATATGGGTGATTGTGGATAGGTTGACTAAGTCTGCTCACTACTTGGCAATCAAAGAAACAGACAAAATAGATAAGTTAACTCGGATCTACATGACGGAAGTGGTCTCTCGGCATGGAGTACCAATCTCGATCATTTCTGATCGTGGTGCCCGCTTTACTTCTCATTTTTGGCAATCATTACAAAAATCACTGGGTACATGCTTAGACACGAGTACTGCGTATCATCCTCAAACTGATGGACAGAGCGAGCGCACAATATAGATCCTGGAAGATATGATACGAGCATGTGTAATTGATTTTAGGAACAATTAGGAAGTTGATTTATCTTTAATGGAATTTTCCTATAACAACAGTTACCACACTAGTATTCAAGAAGCACCGTTTGAGGCGTTGTACGGGCAGAAATATAGGTCACCAGTCTGTTGGGCAGAGGTTGGTGATAATCAATTAACTGAACCTGAATTGGTTCGTGAGACCACCAAGAACATAGTACAGATAAGAAACCATATGGCAGCAACTCGAGACAGGCATAAGAGCTACGATGATAAACGAATGAAACCTTTAGAGTTTCAACTCGGAGATAAAGTCTTGTTAAAGGTCCCACCATGAAAAGGTGTGATCCATGTTGGGAAACGAGGAAAGCTTAACCCACGGTATGTTGGACCATTCGAGATCATAGAAAGAATTGGCCCGGTGGCATACCGATTAAGGCTACCTAATTCGTTGAATGGAATTCATAATGTATTCCATGTTTCGAATTTTAAGAGTTGTTTATCTGACGAGACCTTGATTGTACCGCTCGAGGAAGTACAAGTCGACGAGCAATTACGATTCATTGAGGAACCGATTCAGGTAATGGACAAAGAGGTCAAGACCTTGAAGCAAAGCAAGATCTCTATCGTCAAGGTTCGCTGGAACTGAAAAACGTGGACCGGAGTTCACGTGGGAATGGGAGGATCAGATGAAGCTCTAAGTATCCTCATCTGTTTGAAGCAGCGACTACTACCGGTAAAGGTAATGATTAAATTTAAGGATGAAATTTCTTTCAACATGGGGATAATGTCACAACTCACTCACTCACCCAAACTCACTCGATTTTGATTTTCTTGTGCCAATACAGTAGACCAGTGATGTAACACAACCATGTCATGCAATTTTTGGGACGAAAATTCTTTCAACATGGGGATAATGTGACAGTCGTTACTTTTCCGTTACCAAACTCCGTTAGTTCCATTAGGTCTTGCATACACGTGTCGTGAGCACATACTATTTGTCGTTGAACGTTGATGACTTAATATCATCTAACAATGATTATCAGATAATAACTAAATTAATAATGTTGATTATTAGTTTGTGGTTGTGTGATTTATGAATTTATGGATTTTAAATATTATTTATAAATTTTATGTGATAACGTGACTACATGTAATATATATTTCATGTGTTTTGTGATTAATTGAGAATGCATATGATTATTATTATCGACTAATAATAATTGTATTTTGTAGTTAATTTTTTTATTAAAAAGGTTGCTAAAAAGACTATTTTTTACAAAATATAATTAAGGAGCGATTAAATGGTAAATGTTAATTATGTAAAGTGGAACAAAACCCAAACCTTAGCCCCCCTTGCCCCCATTCGGCCGAAACCACAATTCAACACCTCCATTCTTGCGATTTTGATCAAGAAAAAGCATCAACATTCGAATTTTATTTGGTTTCAAGTGTTACGAGTTGTTTTCAAGTGCTAATCATCATCTAAACACACCTAAAGGTTAGATTTCATCAAGTTTTTGATTCATGATGAACCCTAATTCAAATACTGCATGAAAAGTTGGAATTGGTGATTTTTAATTAGGATGTATGAATGTTGGATTATGATAATTATGCAAGAAATCCACGATTTTGATGTGTAGTTCATACCTTACCTAAAATAGTAACTTTTGATCATGAGATTGTGCAATTGATGTTGTTTGATGATGTTTTGATGTTAGTTGGATTATATTGATGTTAGTTTATGATGATTTTGCAAGAAAATCAATGATTATGAGTTCTTAGTTCATATCTTGCCCTAAATAGTAACTTTTGATTTTGAAATTGGGTAATTGATGATTCTTGATGATAGTAGGATGTTAATAATGTTCAATGGATGTTGTTTGATGCATGTTATGCAAGAGATTGAGTGAAGTTAGGTATCTTGATCATAAATTTCCCGAAATAGTAACTTTTGGATTTTTGTAAATACATGTTTTGCCCAATAATGAATGGTTATATGTCTCAATGGAATCCATGAACTAGTTTCAGCATGTTGTTGGTGAATTTACATTGAAATTATTGATATGTTGGGTTTTGGGTGTTACTTTCCCAAAAGGGAAACTTTATTTTTAAGAACATTGGATATGATTATTTGGGTATGTTTATGATGTTAGGATCGTCTTAGAATACTTATGAATGATGTCTAATGTGGTGGAATATGTTACTTGGGTTGTATGGATGCTTGATTGGTCATTTAGATAATTTACGTTCTTGATGACTATAAATGGTGATGAACTATGGTGAATGATTAAGGAATCATGTTGGAATTGAAATTGATCATTGTTGTGAATGTTGGTTGGCATGAATCTTGTTGATAAATATGATTATAATCAACAGAACTAGTATAAGGATCTTGTTAGAACTTGAGTTCATGATGTGATATACGTGAACTACTTGTATGATTATCATGTTTGATCCATTGTTACACTTGATTAAATGGGATTTAAACTAATATGTCACCAACGGGTCAATGGATCAACTTGGTAAACTATGTCATTTCTTTCTAAACCACATTGGTCAATGTGCTACTTTAAGCACTTAGGTTCCATTTAACTTTCTAGTCTAGTATACATACAAACTCATGTGATCTAGGTAACCTTTGAAGGGTTGTCCTCTCACTCTCTATTTGCTTACGTTGTATTATGCTTTGTGCACCAGGTGAGTTCATGCCCCACTGTTTTTACTTACTTCCTTTTTGGGGAGATAGCATACTACTTTTCACAAACGCTTTACATTGATAAGTTGTGTTAGTATAACGTAGTGTAGCATACCATGAAAGCCCTCACACTTTCGGATCGTTAATATTTGTAACTAGTGGGAAATCTTGAGTAGTACTACTGGGCCTGACAAGCCCCACCTTTGCGACTCGAGGTCAAACGGGTGCAATATTATCCTAGACATAAACATCATTACAACTTGATAGGTTGTGATGGGAGGGAAACAAACGAAACACATGTCAGCTTCGATCGTGAAATCACTATAGTTATTACTTATGAATATAGACTAGCTATATATTTCAATGCACTTTTTATGTTTTAAAACTACTACTGTTTATGTTAAATGCAAACTCTTGAACTCACTAACCATTATGTGGACACTCTTAGTATGCTATTCTTAGGTCGTTAACTTTGATTGCAAGTAGGAGCACATCACATAGTTTTCAAGTTTTAAACTCTGGTTGGTTTTTATTTAAATGTTGCATATAGTGTCATTCTGAGTAACTAATGACTAGGATCCTGGTTTGTTTACATGCCTCGCGGTATAACCCCACATGTGGATTTTGAGGGTGTGACAGAATTGCACTTCTCGCATCCAGAAGTCGCATTTTGAGAACTTTGCATAAAGTTATTCATTCTTCAACAAATCCAGAATGATTCTCAAGTGTTCCTCATGATCTTCCTTATTTTGAGAGTAGATCAGTATGTCATCAATGAAGACAAACTTATCCAAATAAGGCGTGCAAACACGATTGATGAGGGGCATTGGTCAGTCCAAAAGGCATCACCGCGAACTCGTACTGCCCATAGCGAGTCCGGAAAGCCGTTTTCGAGATGTCTTCCTCCCAAACCCGTAATTGATGATAACCTGATCTAAGATCAGTCTTGGAATAATAGCTTGATCCTTACAACTGGTCAAACAGGTCATCAATGCGTGGGAGTGGATATATGTTCTTGATCATCAACTTGTTCAACTGTCGGTAGTCAATACACATTCTGAAGGTTCCAACTTTCTTTTTCTTGAAAAGCACTAGAGCTCCCCAGGGTGAAGAGTTGGGTTGTATCAATCCCTTATCTAGCAGTTCTTGCAATTGTTTAGACAACTCTTATAGTTCGTTTGGTGCCAAACGGTGCAATTCATGCGATCAGAGCTGCTCTAGGTGCTAACTCAATCTAGAAATCTACCTTCCTGTATAGAGGAAGGCCAGGTAAGTCTTCAGGAAATACTTCTAAAAAGTACATGACAACTAGAATATCTTCGATACGCTTTTCATCCACCTTCTTTTCTGTAACTGGTGCATGTAAAGCAAAATGTCCTTTCCTAAGACATTTTTGAGCCTTCAGTATGAGATGATGCCGACCACAGCACCAATCTTATAAGGTTTATATAAAGGCTGATGCAATCAAAGCAACCAAAAGGCTTCGTGCATGCATGCACTAAGTACTGAGTAGAATTGCTACGAAAGTTTTATACTTTGCATGAGAATTATGCTAAGTGTAAAATATTCCGAAGCCAAAAGTTCTTGCGGAAGATTTATACTTTGGATGAGAATTATGCTAAGTATAAAATCTTCTGAACCCAGAGAATAGATCTTTCAAAGCCAAAGATGAAGTCTTCCATAGCTTCAGAGACAAAGTCCTCCGAAGCCTAATAAAGTGAAGACTGATTTCTTCCAAAGACTTAGAAGAACATGTTTTTCTCTAAAGTACTTTTACATAAAGCTGACCAACTTTCCACTGCAACTCTGAAGACTCATCGACTTGCAAGAGTTGGTGAAAAGGTCCATGCTTTTGCAACTGTACATTGAGGTCTTGAGTCTGTAACATTCTACTTTATGTACTTTTATCCTTTTTTTAATATATTAGGATATGAGCTATGGCATTTCATAGTCACTAGTCAAACGGTAGTCTGCCTTTTGACTCTACATTAATTTTGTTGTCTTTTAATGTTCCAACTGGCTTTCCAAGTATAGCCAGTTGTAGAATGTAGTATAAAGTATCTCAGGGTCTTGTATTGTAAAAAGAACCTATGCATTGTAATTCTTGTAAGAGAACTTGAGATGAATATACAACATTCTTAAAAGCCTTATATATTGTTCTTGAGTTCTGTCTCATACTTACTTGCTTGTGTTCTTGCATACTTGTTCCTAAACCCAGTTCCCTATTTGAACTATTAAGTGCTCTAACACTCTCCTCATTGTGAGACTAATTGTATTGACCATCCCTTAACTGGTCCTACAATTGGTATCAGAGCGTTCCAGATTCTTGATTATAAGATCTTACCATCTTAAATCTCCTCAGTTCTCACAAAACACTTTACATCTCAAATGGCAGCATCCAAGGCTGATATGGAAACCGGTACCATGGTAAAGTCCCCACTGATCCCTCCTGATGATTTTGATACTTAGTGCCTAAGAATGGAAGGCTTCATCAAGTCACAAGACAGCAGGATGTGGGAGTCTGTTACTGAAGGACCTTACATTCCATACACCTCTTCAGCTACTGCTGGATGTGGCATGTTTCCATAGGAGGTGGCTGACTATTCTAAAGAAGATAGAAAAAGAATAGATATAGATTAGAAAGACATGACTGCCTTTCAAACTGCTCTTTCAAATGCCATCTACAGAGGTTTCAAGAAGTGCAAAATTACTGAGCAGCTTTGGTATGCACTGAAGCTAATGTATGAAGGTTCTTCTGATGCCAAAGAAAACAAGAAGGATCTTCTGAAGCAGAAGTTTGAGAATTTCATCTACAAATTAGGTGAAACCATGACTCAACAATACTTCAGATATGTTGAGATTGTGGATACTCAGGCGGATGTTCGAGTAAAACTTGAGAACATGAATATTGTGTGAAAGTTCATGTCATCTCTTCCTAGACAATGGACACACTATTGGCCGGTCATTAAGAGGACTGAAAATCTCAAGACCCTCACTCTCACTGAGTTGTATGGCATACTCAGCGGTTACCAGATGGAGATAAACTCAACTAGCAACTCCAGCAATCAACAGAGTTCTGCCCTTCATGTGGTTGAAAGAGATTGTTGAGAACCACAACACCATTTCATCTCTTACCCTAACAACTCACCCAAGGACCATTTCATCACCTTCCCTGAGACACCAAGGGAGAGCTACATCCAAGGAAGCCCATTCCAAGAGACAAGCTCATCACATGCCTTTGTGTCTCATGATGAAAGCACATGCAACTTTCTCTTCACTCTTGAAGGCTTGGACTGTATCCATCCTGATGACTTGGAGTATACGGAGATAGTTTAGCAAATGGTTCTTCTCACTCATAGAGCCAAAAGGTTCTACAAGAGGACAAGGAGAAAGTTTCCATGCCATGTATCCGGTGGAAAGTTTAGGTTGGATAAAAGCAAGGTGAAGTGTTATAACTGTAACCCAATGGGTCGCTTTGCTAGGGAATACAAGGAACCCAGGACAAATGGTGGCCAAGCACAACCCAAGCCAAACTATACTGACCGATCTCCACACGCTGAGAAGCCAAAGAAGCAAGCTGTAGTTGCTGTTCAAGAAGGAGGCTTTGATTGGAGCTTCCAGGTAGAAGATGTATCTCCAAATCAAGCACTGATGACATATCTAGACAAAGCCAAGGTATTGGAACATCTTTGTACCCTAGAATGCATTGCTAAAGTAAATAAATACAAGTCCTATAACTTAGAAATGGGATCTGATCTTGAGTCCTTGAACATCTTAAAATCTAATTTCAAAAGGGCTGAAAATGAGTATAAGTTAAAAATAGAAGACTTAAAGAAAACTATTTCAACTCTTCAACATGAGCACACCAACTACAGGACTCAAATAAAATATCTTATCACTAAGTTAATTGAGTGCCAGGCTGAGCTAGTGATCAGTAAAGCCAAGGCAGAGTAGCATGTTCTTGAAGAAGAGACCTTCAGGAACATCATATCCTCATCCCTGCACTCCAAAGTGTGTTATCAGAACAAGCAGGGACTAGGATCTACTGAGATAGCTCCTCCACACACACTATTGTCTGTATGATCTCCCAGGTATGGAACTAGTCAAGAGGAGCTGCCATCCATAGATCCTAGTGATGAAGAGGATAAAGAGGAGGTAGTGAAGGATGGATCCGGGAAAAATGAAGAGGAACATTCTAAAAGGGATCACTACTCTCCTGAGGAAAGGAATAAGTCAGGGATGACTAAGTCTAAAAGGAAGAACTTGATCCGAGCAGCAAAGAGGAGATCAAAGAAAGCTCATGAGATGAAGGCCATTTTTAACTCCAAGTAGAAATAAGTTTTTATTTCTGCAGGTTTTGAAGTGGTAGAGCCTGTAAAAACAACTTTGAACTCTAATACCAAGAGTTCAAGTACATGCTCAACTCATCCCTATGAAGGAATGAAGACTAATCAGCTGTGCAACACTGCTGCATAGCATGAACCATCCACCTCCAAAGGCAAGCATCACACTAGGAAACCTACCACAACATCTACAAAGATGGGGATGGAGATGGAAAGTGATCAAACTCAATCGTCCACTAACAAGAAGACTTTCAGAAGGAAGCACATGGATTGGATTATGTGTGGTGTTACTTCTCATCTTGCTAAGAATTGAATCTACAATCCCAAGAGTACTGTCAATGCAACAAGGAGGAAGAAATTCTGAGAAGAACAAGAAGAAGAAAGCTTCAGAAGAAATTTTTGTTTCTTACGGAAGCTCTAAAATGAAAATAAAGACAAGTGAAAATTTGACTTCGGAAGAAATTTTGGTCTGGGAAGAAAGGAATGCTTCCGAAGCACTGAAGCTTGCTGTAGTGAAAGCAAGATCTTCCGAAGGGTCAGTCTCCAAGGCTTCCGAAGTTGTTAAAACTTCCAAAGCAGTGAAGGTCAAGTCTAATCTTCCAAAGATGGTGTGAAAGATAAAGGAAGACCATGTGACTGAAAATTCTTCACTCACAATAGCAAGTGATCCCCATGGTCTCAGTGTAGGATCAAGTACTGTTGCATTGTCTTCAGTTCATTTTGAAGAGCCCAAGACCAACAAGGTTAGGTTTCCAAATGTAACTAATTCTCCTTCATTATGCAGGAACAGCTGAAGACCGAAAGAAATGTATGTATCATTGATAGTGGTTGTTCCAGGCACATGACAGGCAATGGCTCTTTGCTTCAGAACTTTAAGAAAATTGATGGAGGGCCAGTTGGTTTTGGAGGAGATGCTAGTGGTTACATTACAGGAAGGGGTAGGGTCATAAATGGTAAGCTCAACATTGAGAAGGTAAACTATGTTAAGGAGCTTAGGTACAACTTACTGAGTGTATCCTTACTTTATGACCAGAGACATAACATACTCTTTATTAAGCATGAGTGCATTGTTCTCAAGCCTGGGGTGGTCATTCCTTAAGAGCATATTCTACTTAGAGCACCCCCGGAAAAGAACATGCACAATATGGATTTGCAGGAAACATCCCCTTCAGGAGAAGTTTCTTGCTTTCTGTCTAAGGACAATAGTGAGGAGTCTTTCCTTTGGCATAAAAGAATGTGCCATGTTAACTTTAAGCACATGAACAAGTTAATTAAGAATGATTTGGTAACTGGAATGCCAAAAAAAAGAGTTTACAAGTGATGATCACTGTGTTTCTTTCCTGAAAAGGAAATAACACTTGGTGTCTAATAAGTGAAAGGAAAAGAATTCAATCACTACTCCCCCATACCTATTACACATGGATCTCTTTGGCCCCACTAGTGTAATGAGTCTAGGAAGGACCTTATACTGTTTGGTGATCACAGATGATTTCATAAGATTCACTTGGGTTTTCTTCCTTAGAACTAAGGATAAAACTCTTGAGATCTTGAAGAACTTCATTCTAAAAATTAATAATTAGAGTGATCACAAGGTCAAGACCATAAGATGTGATCAAGGAACTAAATTCAAGAATCAAATCCTTGACATTTTGTGATGAAAAGGGTATTACAAGACAATATAATGCTCCCAGGGCTCCTCAACAAAACGGTGTTCCTTATAGGAGAAACAGGACACCTATTGAAGCTGCAAGAACCATGTTGTCTGACTCTAAACTACCCATCACCTTCTGGGCAGAGGCAGTCAATACTGCCAACTATGTTTAGAATAGAGTTTTCATAGTTAAGACTCATGGTAAGACTCCTTATGAACTGTGGCACAAAAGAAGACCTTTTATAGTTTTCTTCGGTCATTTGGATGTCCCTACACGATCTTGAATACCAAAGATCAAGTAGCCAAGTTTGCTGAGAAGTCAGATGATGGACACTTTATTAGATACTCTTCCCAAGCTAAGTCTTATAGAGTATACAATCTCAGAACTAGAGTAGTTAAAGAATCAGCCAATGTAATCTTCAATGAGCACACACCCTGTGTGAAAGGTTCTGGTCCTGGCTGGCTATTTGACCTTGATTTAGTTACAAACTGTTTTAGCAAATATTGTGAAGATGTTTCAGGATCTATAGGTAATACTTCAACAGAAGATCCTGATCTAAGATTTGAGCTGAGAAGACCAAGCAAGACTTCTACTTCAGCTCCAGTTGTAACTAACACTGAAGGTGAAGTTCCTATTAGCACACCATTGACAAATCAAGCTGATACATCTGAAGTGCCTGAAAATTCCTGCTTGGAGGCACAAAACACAATGGAAGGAACTTCAAATGGAGGAGGAAATGGCATTGGCAATAGTGATCTAAGAATTTCTTAATGCTGACAACCACTCCATTAAGGACAACATCAATGATGACACACACTCATTGGATCAAGCTTCTCTTAATAAGTGTGCTGATATGGTGGGAGACACTTTATTACCAGATCTAAACTTTTCAAATTTAGATCTGTCTAAACAACTTGCTGTGATCCCTCAACTAAGGATCCACAAGTGACATCCAACCACAAACATCATTGGAGATGTTGACAAGGGGGTGAGAATAAGAGGACAAAACCATGACAAAAATGTTTGTCAATACCCTTGTTTCTTGTCCCAGATAAAGGCAAAGAAAAGGGATGAGGTTTTGAAGGATGGAAGTTGGATTGAAGCAATGCAAGAGGAGTTGCTTCAATTCAAAAGACAAAAGGTCTGGAGTCTATGTCCCCTTCCATAAGGGAAGACTATCATAGGAACCAAATAGGTGTTTAGAAATAAGAAGGATGATAGAGGACTTGTCATCAAGAACAAGGCAAGACTGGTTGCTCAAGGATACACACAAGAATAAGGCATTGAGTACACTGTTGTTTTTGCTCAAGTAGCAAGACTCGAAGCTGTTAGGATATTATTGGCGTTTGCAGCATCCATGTAACACCTGGAAAATTTTGGTCAATGAGAATAAAAGAAATGAGAAAAGAAAAGAGAAACATTTTTGAAAGAAGTAAAAATCAGCCAAAGTGGAGGGGTTTAAGTGTAAAAAGGAGAAACGTTATTATTTTATGTTTAAAAGATGCATGGCCACCCACAACCCCATCTACATCAACTGCCATTTTCGGCTTTAGAGAGAGAGAGGAGAATTCATCGACATTTGTAGAGTGAAGAAGAAGAAGAAGCTGCTAAAAGGTAAGATTTCTTTGAAAGTGTTCGGTTTTTATAAGTTGTGACCATGTAACCAAGTTACACATGTTCTCATATGTGTGAATGTGTTCGGGTGTGTATGTAATTTGTGTTTAGGTGTTAGAAAACATCTGAAAGGTTCAAATTCGAGAGTTCAAGGGTGAAGTAGCTAAGGTGAGTTTCTAGACCCCATGTTTTACTTATTTTACAATTTTTTGGGCTAAAAATGCATATAAACGACTTTTATAAAAAGTTATATGTATGACCGTATGAGCATATGGTTGGATATTGGTAGTTTATGGTTGTATATGTTACGATGATGCTTAGAAGGGTAAGTATAAGTTAAGGTCATGTTAAAATATTGTTTGGGACTGAAAATAAGTTAGAAACATATGAAAAGAGTGTTCATGCGCCCAAACAGGTCCCATGCGCCTGAATAATAGGCTTAAAAAAAGTATGAGATAATGCGCCCAAACAGTAGCGTATGCGCCTAGTATTTGCCTTAGAAAAGTTTTAAGTAAGGTAATTGTCACACCCCGGGCCCAGGTAGGGTGAGACGTCACAGAATAGCAACAACATATGGCAGCGGAAATAAACCCTCATAAGAGCACAAAAGGAGAGAACATAACATGGCATTAAAGTTTAAAGAAAAAACGGCCTAGAAGTAGGTCTAGCTCCCAATATAAGTACATAATACATTAGTACAATTATTTCCATCAATATCAAATGTAAATTTTTCAAAAGGTTTTAAAAACAAAACAAGCCAATGCCATGGGTCATGGAGCTAGGTCAAGGTCTTCTACAACAGCTAGACTCCCATCATAGATTACCTGAAACATGCTCAAAAGAAAATTTTGTGTCAACTAAAAATTTGTGAGTTCAAGTGCTTAAAGTTTAAAAACAAAAGGATTCAATAGAATCCATATTTAATTTAAAAGAATCATAGTTTCATTGTTGTGGGGGATCACAATCAACCCTGCACTCAGTCCCGGCTAACCTCTTCAAAAGTTAAGTGATACCGGTTAATCCCGAAGGAAGAACTGAGCCTCAAAACTAGTGTACCATACCTGTCGGATGGTCCACCATAGTATCTTATAAAACTTCTTACATGCCACAAACGACCCCGCAGGATCTCAGTGTGGTACCCTCCCCGTTCATCACAGAAGGCACTGTGTGTGGGGGATTCCCAAGTAGATCTACCCACATAAAACAAACGGTTCACAAAAGAATTGATGACTGTGATACAAGTATCAGCAAGTAACAACATCATAGTATAGCACAGAAATAGTTCAGTTTAAACAAAGCATGCTTCATCCCAAAAACAGTAGTAAAAAGGGGGATCACTAGAACTCACCTTAAGGTTCAAGCAAAGGATTCCTCGTGTACCGGAAAAAGTCTCAAGTCTAGTACCCTATCATAAAGAGTTAAGTGATAAGACACTGATTCTAAGGTTATGGAAGGTGCACTATGTGTGCCATAAGGTTAAATGTCCAACTAGATTTTGATTTGCTAAGGCTTGTATAAAAAGATTCCTTTTATAGTAAGTTCGGGTTTCTTTGGGAAAAATACATGTTTTGCTATGTTGGATTATTTATACAAGTTAGTTTAAGTTCACCAAATGATTATTAGTTCAAAGAGGTCGGTTTATAGGAATTTGGCAAAATTTACAATTTAGTCCTCCAAGTTTTAAAATTTACATTTTCTACCCTAAAGTTTGCTTTTTTCCATTTATTGAATTTTATGGCCAAATAATAGGTTTTGGAGTTAAGTAACTCATTTTAGATATTTTAACTCCTAATTTTTCAGAATGTAGGTTTGGGTTTTGAATCTTTACTTTTTATGTTACCGGTTACGGTAAAACCGAAGGTTTTTAACGGTTAAGTGTTAATTTACTATATTTGGAGTCTTATGCCTTTAAATAAAATTTTAAGGACTTTTTGATAAGTATACAATCTATTGAGAATGTATTTTAAGCCCCTTTTAGTTGAAAGACTCCTTTTTAGGTTTAACCCGTTTAAATGCGTTTTAACCCGGAACCGACCGTTTATAAGCGTGTTTAACCTATTTTTCACCATTTTCAAGTCTTAGAGGTCTCTATTTTAACATAGTTTTCATAGGTTTTAGGTTTGTTCATTTATTTCCAAGATTTTCTTCCAAAAATCACCAGGTTAAGACCCGTTTTTAACTAGAAATTTCTTTTAAATTGTCTTTTGACCTTTTAATCAACAAAATCTGACCCAAAACACTTTGTTAACAATTTTAGAACCTGGAATTATTTTTAAAATGGTTAAAGCCTAAGTTTTCTTATCTTTTAGTCATTTTACCACCTTTCGGGTCCCAAAACATGTCCAAAATGTGTCCTAGCTCTTGCTTTTTATATTTCCAGCCATGTTATGGAATTAAAAAATCTGAAATAACCCCAAATATACTGAAAATTACAACATAAATCTTGGATCTACATGTATCATGCATGTGTTGCAATAACTTGATGATTTACACCATTTGCACTAGTGTAAATCCTATGATTCATACCCAAACATCACCTAATCATTATAGTAACTGTAAAATAAGATTATTAAGGTGTTCCAAAGTCATTCTTGAGCAGGTTATGACCCTTGGTTGGAAGGTTTTTCAAACAGGTGCATAAATGATGTTATTTTATGTAAAAAGAGGGTTTTCTAAGGTGTAACTTGTGTTCTAACCACATGTTTACCAACATAACATGGTATATACCTTTTGTAACTTTAAAAAGGTTATTAGAAGGTTAGAAAACTATTTTTGAGCAGGTTAAAATCTTTGCTTGGAAGGGTTACAAGATGTGCAAGTTAGATAGTGCAACAACACCCAAAAAGAGGGTTTTCATGGTGAAATTCGGGTTCCACCCTTAGAATGACCAATATAACGTGTGAAATACCTATAGTGAAGTTAAAAGCTCCTTAAGAACAAGATGATGGCAGCAAGATTCTGCTAGAACAAAGAAAGGTAAGGTTTTTGAGAGAAAAGTGAAGAAAACACAAGATATAGCTTGTTTCGGGTGAGATGAACCTTACTCTTTGTGTGGTTTATGATTTGGGGAGTGTAGAAAGGAAAAATGAACTGGAAATGTTCGAACAATAACTGGGGAAGTCAAATACAATGGAACCGTGTAACAAAAGCTCACGAGTTAGCACCTTCTTGCTTGTTTGAAGCATGGATGATGCTAGATTGTTGTTGTTCTTCAAAAATATGGCTGAAATGGTGTTGAAACCGTGGTGTGTGTGTGTGTTTCCAGCTGAAAGAAACTGAGAGGGAGAGGGAGAGATGAGAGGAGTGTGAAGTGAGATATGAAGGGAATGCATGAAATGGTAGTGGGTGGAAGAGGTGGTGGTGTAGAAGGGTGGAGAGTGGGTGAAGGGGGCGGCCGATTCTTAGCATGTAGTGGGGATGGTTTTTGATTTAATTTTCATTGTAAATTTTATTGTGTAGTATTATTTTGTAGTGTAGTGTAGTATATTAGGTGGTATAATTTAGTTAGTTGATATGTATTGTGCATGATCATGCATGCATTAATCGAAAATTATGTGTATGTGCACACATTTTTAATTGTTTTAATAATGATTTGATTTCTTTGCAAGGGTGACAAATTGACTTTCCCGGAACGCTAAGTTTTCCTATGTTAAGCTTGAATTAGCTAAATTATCACAAAATGACACATCAAATAACAAAAATGGTAATAATAACAACAATAATAATAATGCCAATAACAATAATAACGATATTAACATTAATATTAATTGAATGAGTAATAATGCCAGTTGGTAAAGGTTAGAATTATGACCTAGAGGTCGGTTGTCACAGTAATGTGCCTGAATAGTAGCTCATGTGCCTAGAATTGCATTAGAATGTCTAAGTGTAAGTTTATGCGCCTGAACAGTAGTTCATGCGCCTGAATATTGGGCTGAAATGACTAAGTGTAAGGTAAAACGCCTTAATAGTGCCCATGCGCCCAATAGGCTCATGTGCCTAAGTGTTAAAACAGTTAAGTGTAGGCTGATGCGCCTACATAGTTGAGAAACGCCCAAACAGGGCTGATGCGCCCAAATAGTTTCCATGCGCCCAACACTTAGAAAATTTTTCTGAATTTTAAGGAAAAACTGAATTTTAGGGTTTGACCCTAGTTTGACTTGTGGGCTATTTTAGACTATTATAAGCATGAATAAGTCAGGGTTTATGAATAGTATATGCATGATATTATGATTAATGTATGATATGCCTATGTATATGAGTTGTTATCTTTTATTAGTTTTCAAAACGTATTTATATTGTAATAAAATATACGTTAAGTATTGTCTTATTACTTTACGTAGTATGACGAATGAGTGAATGAATGTAAAGTATAACATAATAAAAAGAAAGATAACAGAGATGAAAAGTGAAACTTAACAAAAGAAAGAAAAGGCTTGCAAGCAGAAAGAAAAAAGGATTACAACTCTTTGTGAGTTGATAGCTCAACTGTGTGTTATAACATGCGATTTTAACCCATGAGGGTTCACACACAGGGGGATCAGTCTAGGTGACTGAACCCATAGTTCAAACGAGATCCTTATCATTCGACCCCGGGCTTTGTGCCAGATAGAGATGAGGCTTCGTGCCAGGAATGGTGACTTCGGGCCACGAGCTTTATACCAACAGTAACAGGGCTTTGTGCCTAGAATGGTGGCTTCAGGCCACAGGCTCGTGCCAATTAGTAAATGAGCTTTGTGCTTGAAATGGCGGTTTCGGACCGCGATGAGGGAAAAGCTTTGTGCTAGAATTAGTACGAGACGAGCGAGATGATAAAGTATGAAATGAACGAAGTGATATAGTACGGAATGAAAGTGAACGAAAGAAAGTGATAAAGTATGACATGAACATTAATGAAAGAAAGTGATAAAGTACGAACAAAATGAATGTTAACGAATGAAGTGATAAGTACGAAATGAACGTTAACGAAAGATAGTGATAAAGCACGAGACAAACGTTAACGAAACATAATGATAAAGTACGAAACAAACGAACACGTACGATAACGAATGAACATGTACGATAGTAAAGGAAATGCTTTATGGAAAAAGAGTATTTTTATGTATGAAACGTATAAAGTATTTTGATACTTAAAAAACTAGAACTCACTCAGCAACGCTGACTTTTATGCATTTTTAGTTGGCAGGTAACAGTTGCTGAGGATGGCATGCAGAGAGGCTACTTGGCAGGGCAAGACTGGCATCCATTCTCGCATGTTATTATTTTTTTTTGTAATACAATCAGTGAAAATTTCTTTTGTAGTTGAATAGTGTTGTATTACATAACAACAGTAATTATTAATAAAATGAATGGTTTTTCTTAATGACTTCCACTGTAATGTTTTGAGAAATTTATTATATATGTATATTCAATGCTATGAATGACCAATTGTGAGGTGTATGGGAACGGGGCCTTACAATCCAAGGACTTCAAGGTATAACAACTTGATGTCAAATGTGCATTTCTATATAGGGTGATTGATGAAGAAATATAAGTTAAACAGCCTGTAACACCCGGAAGTTTTGACAAAATAAAAGAAAAGAAAGAAATAAGAAAAAGGAAAAAGGAAAAGTATTTTGTAAGAAAAGTATAATAGACAAAAGTGAAGGGTTAAAAGTGTAAAAAGGACAAAATAATATTATTATTTTGTTCAAAGTGGGCATGGCCGCCCACAACTTCTGCACATCAACTGCTCTACATTTTAGAGAGAGCAAATAGAAAGATTTTTGGTTTTAGAGAGAGAAAGTAGTTGAATTCAGCCAAGGTAAGCAAGTTTTAGTATAATTGATTCAGTTTTTATGGATTTTTGACCATAAACCGATTTCTACTATTGGGTTTGTTGGCCTTTAACAAACTAGTTTAACCATTTAAACCAAGAAAACGCAGCAGATTAAATTGATTATTTCATGTTATATAATCTGAAAATTAAAGCTCATAACCTTATTTCAACAAACCCAAAATCATAGGATCATATATATGTGAATACACTAGTTATCAAGACGTATAAACAACCAAACAAACAACACTAACAAACTACCTTTGTAGGCTGCCTGAAAACATGAAAATGAAGCTGCATAAAACCGTGATTTTGATGAAGATGA
>BJCO01464666.1:0-21308 GCA_018326465.1 Flaveria floridana | reverse complement strand
GAACCGAGTGTGTCGGCCGATGTTGGATAAATCAGTGATTGTGTTTATTGATGATATCCTGATTTATTCAAAGAGCGAGATAGAGCATGCCGGTCACATTCGAGAGGTGTTGGAGACGTTGAGAAGGGAGAATTTGTATGCCAAGTTCTCCAAATGCGCGTTTTGGTTGCGCGAGGTTCAATTCTTGGGTCACATGGTGAATCCGGAAGGGATTATGGTGGATCCGGCAAAGGTTCAAGCGGTGATGCAATGGAAGTCTCCAAAGATGCCATCCGAGATCTATAGTTTCTTGGGTTTGGCGGGCTATTACAGAAGATTCATTCAAGACTTCTCTAAGATCGCTTCTCCACTAACCAAGTTGACCCGTAAGGAAACTTTAATATCAATAATAATCATACAATTACACAAGTAAAATTTTTAGGCGCATGACCACTGTTAGGACGCCTTAGACTTAAACGCATGAGAACTGTTCAGGCGCATGAGCACTGCTGGGACGCCAAGGACTTGGGCGCATGGGCATTGTCTAGGTGCATGGGCACTGTTTAGGCGCATGAGCACTGTGGTGCATGGGCACTGTTGAAGCGCATGACTTAGACAAACGCCTATTTAAATATTTAACATAAGTCCTTACGTCACCTTGGGATCGAGGAGGGGCTGTTACAAATTGAACAAATCAAACATAATGAACCTTAATAATGAGTTAATCAACGCAAATGGAACATGTTTTGAAGGTTAAAACACTATGTAATTGAAAGATTGAAAAATTTGAAATAATCAGACTTGTTGCATGTGAAAACTTCATTTGCATATGAACAGACGCGACAACTCTCAAAACCTATCACACAGAAAGTAACTTGTCGTGCGAGAAGTTGACCACTGGTCAAATTCTGATTCAAGCAAAAACTTGACTTGTCGCGCGAGATGCTAAATTGAAAACTTTTAGTTTTCGCGTGAGAACTTAGAGTTTCGCACGAGAAGTTCAAATTTCCAATAATTTTTCTAAGTGTTGAATTTCACTAAGTCTAAAAATTTATGATTATCTTGTGTAGTTATCAAGATGATTAATGTTTCAGATGGCAAGGCCTATGGTTTTCAACAAAAACCATAACGCTATAGCTTATCTTGATGATGTTACGAAAGACAAAGCTCTATTCTGATCATTGATCGTGGGACTTGAGACGTCCCAAATTCATCATGCTATATCTTCTAGTCCTACTATCTATACAGATGTGATAGATCGGTTTTGGTATTCAGCTGCAAACAAGATAGATAAAGATGGAGACGATGTATTACTACCACTATTAAGGGCAAGAGGTTTGTTATTACTGCTGAGGTGATTAACAGTGTGTTGCTTTTAGAAGACCAACCTCATGCACCGGTGAAGATAGATGATGATGCCATCAAAGATTGTCTGATCCGTATGGGTTATAGTTATCGGTACCCATCTCTGAATAAGAAGTACCTTCCACCCTTCTGGAAGTACTTGTTTCATGTAGTTATTCATTGCCTTAGTAATCTCAAAGCGGGCATTAATTGTCTTATTGCCATCTTCGAATCCCTGCTGACATCACTAGTTGATGATATTCCTTACAGCATATCCAAGGAAATCTTCTCAGAGATGCAGAAGAATATCATAGCTACAGTGTCGAAGAAGTTCATCATGTATCCCTAATTTATTCAGATGATAGTGAATGCTACTCATCCTGAGCTAGCAGTGTCTGACTTATCCACATATGTTCTAATGGTGATGAAAAAAGACAAATTCATATATCTGATGGGTGCACGAGGGAACACTTAGGCCGGTTCACATTTTTCCAAGATTGGAATGTTTATTGATGGTTTCCAAGCTGACGCATGATCTAAAGAGCTAGAGACTTCTTATACACATAGACATGATACAGCTGGTACATCTACATCTACTGTTCAAGCTGCTGAAGCTGATACAACTGGTCCTTCCACCAGTACTACACAAGATGCACTTGAAAGTTCTCAGGGCACTACTAGATCTAATATTTATGAAGTAAACACCTGGTTTACTAGCAGTGGTAGTGATACAAAAGGCGATCAGATCGGGAACATACTATACGTACTGCAAGAACGTCACAAATTGCGTGAAACTCCTGCTCAACGTACTATTGAGGAATGTGATACATATTGTATACCTAAAGATGTTTCTGAATATGTTCTAACTTCTAGAGGTTGAAGGAGAAAGAGAATGGCCAGGAGGGCTGGTGATAGTCCACGTGGTATGGGTAGAGGACGTGGAGTGTTGAGGAAATATCAGAGTTTAATAACCATAGTGACTACAAAGGATGTTCCAGTATCTGATATACCAGTCACAACTAGTGAGGCCACTACACCTATGATTGTTACCGAATGAACTACCATAACATCATCTTCTATGCCCTCTACTGCTGACATATTGAGGACGCGTCCAAGGGAGCAAACTCACAATTATATATTTTAGGAAGATGGCTTCCTAAATACTACTCCTGAACCTAGACCACAACCTGAGTTTGCTACATTTTCACCCACACGGGTTACTTTAGAGTAGAGGGTTAGTGTATTAGAGAGAGAGCTGCTTGAGAATACATAATTAATTGATGATATATGTTGGAGTCTGCAAGAAGAGGATGAGAAAATTAAAGGGTTAGAGTCAGCAGTAGTTCTTGTTCTCTTATGTATAGATCATAGAACAGAACTTAAGAGATCTCACTTCTTATGTTGATTCATCATTTCACACGATAGAAATTAGAGATTACTGAAGAGCCAATTGTTAATACAGAGCGTGTTGTACATCCCGGTTATACTGAAAAGACTATAGACACAACTAATATAAAACAACAACCAATATCATATGTTCATATTCAGGCTACTAAGGATCAACCTGCACCATTCACTTGAGAGCCGCTTGTGGAGCCTGAGCATGTGATGCCCATTCCTAACCCAGTCGATGATGATGATTTAGATATGGTTGAATATGATTTTAACGATGAAAAAGGTGATGATGATGATGAGGATGATGATGGTGATAATGGTGATGAGGGAGATGATAAGAAGGATGATGACAAGAAGGATGACGATGATGATCAAAAAGGTGATATGTGTGCTCCTAGTAGTACTACTGGATCATTAGGTTCTGCCAATATGCCCAGATCAAGTCCTGATGTTACAGTAGGCTATAGACCCTTAGATCCTACCATAGAAGAAGAACAAGATAAAGAGTTTTACTCTTTCCTACAAAAGTTAATTATTGAAGAAGAAGACGAAGTTCTGGCTTCGTTTGATGATTTGGAGGAGATTATGGTGGATTACACCGACGTATTAAGGAATAGTCTGAAAGACTTAGTTTTTGATATTTTGATTGAAGAGGGAGAGATTGTTATAGAAATCAATGTTAAAGAAGTGGTTGATAAGCCAATGGACCAAATTGGTCAAGTGGTTGTATGTCAAGTCAGAAACCTTATTGTTGAACCACCCCCACCGTCGGCTTACATTCACACGCTGAGACATTCCAAACTTTTCACAAGGTACGGAAACTCAGAATCTATTATGAATATGAGACTCAAATTGATCCGAAGACAAAATTGGATTAGAAACCTGATATACAGACACAGCAAAACCAACTTCAAAGACTTTAAAACAGCCAAATCCAATGTCATTGAAGATGAGACTCGAATTGATCTGAAGATGAAAAAACCAATAAAGATCATGTATATAAGCATGCTCCTGTGCTAGTTAACAGCTTGTCAAAGCTTATGTGGTGGAGTTGTGAAAAGAAGACGGGCATGCGTTGATACATTGTGTTGATAAAGATTACCGTATCATCGACCCTGTGGATCTGGTAAAGTTTGAAAAGGATGATTTGATGAACTTGCAAGCTTGTCCTATTATAGCTGATGAATCAATTCATTTTGAAGTGGGACAGTTCAGTTGGTTGATAACGAAGGCCCTGGACAACAAGAAGATGCATACGGGGGCAGTTTCCAATTTGCATATGTGGACTTCTAAATAGCATTTTTACCGACACTAGGGGGAGATTGTAGGGGTTGAACCTAGAGGCTCGATAAATCAAATCATGATAAAGATCAAGATCAAGAAGTTCATGAGAGAACCTAAAAGTTACCACGCGAAAACTGCTTCTCACGCTATAACTACTAGTCGCGCGAGAACTAATGATTTTGCGTGAAAACATTGTTTGTTATAAATAGAAGTTTAGTTTAGTAATTTGTTAAGATTTTGATCATTTCCTGAATTTTGTACTCTTTGTAAACATTTTAATTAAGAGAGCAATACAAGTGAAGTTTATTTACCTTTGTGTTAGGTGTGATTGATTCTACATCTTCTTAATCCGTGATCGTTTATATTTTGCATTCACATCATAAGATCGATCTTTATTATTGTAACAATCCTTACATCTTCCTTCCCGATAAAGCTACCTCACAAACGGCCAACCTTGGTCGAAGACACCAACGGTATTTTTCCACACACTTACACGGGCAAGACAATTAGGTTGCTCTATTGAACTCTAAGAAAGTTCCTGGTTTCTCACGGGTTTGTCAATTCTTGACTCTATCCAATCACTTCACCTCCATCACTATAGATCCTCCACTTTTTAAAAATCAACTCTTAGAGTTTTGGAGGATCTGCCAAGAGGTCACCATGGATTGGGAGAAGGCACTGTCTGCCACAATGCAGGGGAGGACAATCTTCATAACTCTAGCCTATATAAACACTTATCTTAGGCTGGATGATGTCAAAATTGACTCGTCCTTTCCCAAGTCTGCTATCAATCAGTCCTTCTGGCAGATGAAGTATGAAGGTGACTACTCTGTAAGAACCTTTATAAAAGGAAAAGTCTCCTCCCAGTGGAAGAATCTCCTCCATGTGGTCATCCATAATCTATCTAACAAGCATGGAGGATGGGACCAAATTCCTAAAGACCTTTCCTACATAGTCCATAGGATGGTTCAGGGGGTCAAGTTCAGGTATTCTCAATTTGTCTATACCAATTTACTTGTTAACTTGGACTCCTTAGAATATTATATGTTTCCTAGATATGTCCAGCATATTCTTAACTATGAACTGGGCTCATAGTTAAGGGGAACAGGTAATGCTCTAAATCGGGACTGATGAAGCCTAGCATATTCAAGACAAGGAGAAAGGCTACCGTGGTCTTCTTAGGGTTAGAAACAACCCTTGTCCCGAAAATATTAGAGCTCGTTGCTCAAGGTGACAACCTAGCAGCACCAGCTAGTGTTGAACCCACAACTTCTACTTCTCAACCTCTAACGTATCTTCAAATAGCCATTACCTACATAAGAAAATCCAAACAAACCCCTGCATAATCTACTTAGCTTGTGCAGACCCCCATATCTTTACACATCTAATAGGAAGTAGACACTAGAGCTCCCACTTCCCCTGAGGAGCAAACCACTCCCATCTCACCAAAGATCAGTCCTAAGGTTTCTCATGCTCAACCTGATGAGCTCACAACCCCCATAACATTAAGCCTTCACTCAGAGTCTCAAAACTCTAGTGAACAACCTTCAGGGGAAAGTTACCATCCCTAGCCTCTAGACCTTAACCAACCCATACCCAACCAAGAATTCTATGATGATAAAGACGTGGGATTTAGTGAGTACCTTGAGTCTCTCTTCTCTACCACTACTCAAGGAGAGATGAGTACTTTTGCATCACTGATGTATAGCCACATCATCCACCCACTATTGAGGTGGATCTCCTTGAACAAGTTCAAGAGGTCCATATAGAAAAGGCTCTCACTTCAAAAAGTGACTAAAACATTAAGACCTCAACCATGGCAACCAACCTCCTTGACACTTCACTTGAAGCTGTCGTGGTGCATGGGAAATCCAGCAGCCAAGAACATAGTGCTGGTGATGAGGAAGAAGACTTTGGTCCTATTATCTTATTTCCCTGTAATTCTTCTATTGAATATAAGGGGAGTCTGAAGCTAAAGATGCAAAAACTGACTCAAACCTACAGCTATTTAGTCTCAAAGGTTAGTCACCTGAAATCTCAAGTGACTACCTGACAAAACAGGGTCAATGGGTAAGATAGTTAAGAGACCACTTAGAAGGGCTCAACCAGGTCCACAAGAACCTGTGGATGTGGTGTAGCTAACCTCCAGCTCACCTATACAAGAAGGTGATGCAACCAAAAAAGGGGAGAAAGTTCTAGCAATCAGAGAACCTGGAAGTTCTTCTTAGAGTATGGACATTGAGAATTTACCACCCTCACTTGCAATTGTCCATACTAATTAACCTACTCAAGTCCACATTGATGTGTACTCACTCATAGAAGGTTTGTTTGAGGAGGTTATGCCAAAGGGCTATGCCTACCCATCTCATCACACTAAGAATCCAATTATAAGATGGAGGTATGACATGGATAGAAGAGCCATGGTAATCTTTAGATCTCAGAGGCAAGAGAAAACTTTTACTTCTCCTACCTGAGATTTAATAAGAGCAATTATCTGATTGATTTTCAACTTAAGAATCCAAGTCAAAACAGGCAAGCTAGAAGGTTAGCAGATAAGATTCAAGATAGGGTGTTAAAAGAGTTCAAGCTGAGATCTAAACTATATGTACACAAGCTAGTTGGCAATACAATTGGTCAACTGGATGTTGAGGTAGACCCCAAGATTAGCTTTAAAGGGGAAATCTTGACTGAAGGCTAGTAGCTGAGCTCGTGAACCTTGAGACATGTACCTCTTCAGCACCCGTTACCCTCAATGAAGCATCAGCTGGTGAACATTCTTCACAACCTCTTTCTAGCTAGAGCTTAAGTGTGTGAGTGGCAAAGGCCAAAGCTCTCTCCACCCTAAGTCACCAAGGCCTGTGAGTGACAAAGGGAAAAAGAAGCTGACTCTTAAGGAGATTGAGGAGGAAAGAGAGAAGAAGAGGAGGCCAAAGAGAGAGAGTTCAAGTGGGTCCCCAGACATCATGGAAGCTGTAATCAGGGATGCCCCCAGGTCAAACACTTAAGATGATGGGTTGTGGGCCGCCAGATTAAACTACTTGGGGACCAGGAACTACAACATAGATAAACTCATCTCTCTTCCATTAGAGGAAATAAATGAACTAGTAGAAACAAAGCTGTTAAAGGAGAGGAAGGAGGCAGAGGATGTAGAATTGTTCCTCAAAATCAAGGAATAAAAAAGACAAAAAATGTTCTACAAACATGCTCCTACCCTCTCCCAGTTCAAAAAATTCCTTAGATAGAGCCCGTGGCAACTAAGCAACCTTAGGTAGACAAAGAAGCAAAAAGACAAAACATGGTCAACTACCTGAGTGCCACAGGTCACTATAACACATTGCGCTTCTTCCCTTATCCTATAAATACAAAGAATTTGAATATCTCTATAATGCATTTGCGCTTCCATATGATCTAAGTCATAAACGACTTAGATCATGCCTCCAGATGTGTAATTATAAGGATGTGCATACACCATATTGAAAATGACCAATTGAGTTGTTAAATGTAGGAACTCGTTGGCATGGTACACATAATCGGAGCACTGCCTTCTATTGTTGGAGTTTTAATCTACCACAAGCTTCTTAAATACTACCCGTTTAGGAAACTGATCTTTTTTGCTCAACTCGTGTACGTGCTCTCTGGTTTTCTTGACCTCATGTTTATCTTAAGGTGGAACTTCGTTCTCAGGCTTCCTGATTACCTTTTAATGGTAATGGAGGAAAGTGTTTCTCGTGTTGTGTCTAGAATTAGGTGGATGCCTATGATTATATTAAGCATGTGTTTGTGTGCAATAGGCATCGAAGGAACGTTTTTCGCACTGTTAATGAGCATCGATAGCTGCAGCTCACCTTCTTCTAAATGGGGTGGTGCGATAATTCTACACGCGTTTCATGTCACGAGAACTGATTTTGAAAACTTTTGGCTTGGGGTTCTTTCTAGGAATCTCTTGAATAAAAGAGACAAAAAAGGTTCTACAAACATGCTGCTACCCTCTCCCAGTTCTAAAAAGTCCTGAGAGAGAGCCTGTGGCAACTAAGCAACCTTAGGTAGACAAGGAAGCAAACAGACAAAACATGATCAACTACCTATGTGCCACATGCCACTATAACGCATTTGCGCTTCTTCCATTATTCTATAAATACATAGAATTTGAATATCTCAAGCAGCTTGATCAACAAATGATAATAGAACAGAAGCTGCTAATAAGAAGATGAGGGATAAGCTACAAAGTCAAGAGCCATCATCCAAAAAAGGCAAAAGAAATCTACTGATAGGAATAGGATGATAAGCTTCTTGAAGGTGTATGGATTCTCATAAAAAAGGCTTGGTCTAATGTCTCTATCCACTAAGGATGAGCATAATAGAGTGATCAAGCAGAAGATTAAAAGGGGAATGCTTGTTAACTTGCATTCTCCACCAAGTCAAGCTCCTCCTGAAGCTGAGGTCAATGGTGAACCTCAAGAGACAATACAAACTGGAAGTAGTGCTGGACCACAACCAACTTCATATTCTAATCCATAGTAGGTCCTGATCCCTCTCCTTATGAACATGTGAGGGAAGAGAGCCCAACTGAGAAAGACACACAAGAACAACCTGGTGCTGAAGGCCAGTCTTATCAGTTAAAGTCTTCAAAGTGGAGGAAAAGGATGGCCATGAAGAGGGACACTAAGAAGAAGAAGTCCAATTCATCCACCTTTACACCTCAGGATGAGTGAGAGCATCCTTAGGTAGCTCAAGAAGAGCCTGCTCAACCAAGTCCAACATAAGTAGAGCCTCTTACAGCTGGAATATCCATCTTGCCTTGAAATTTTACTGCAAATTCAGACAGATGGTATGTCATCAGGGATAAAGGAGGTCAAGATGTTTATTTCTTGCAAGACATGCTTGATCTTCCTCTACAAGATCTCTATAACATGAGAAGGTACTATGAAAGTTTTAAGGATCCTGATCAGGTGATGAAGAATGGAATGGTTTTGATCCTAATAAGGAATGTCAATATCTGGGTAACCTTCTCTGTAGCATCAACTTATGGAGAGTTGTAAAGTTTATACTTAAAGGCTGATGCAACCAAAGCAACCAAAGAGCTTCTAGCAGCATGCATAAATTACAGAGTAGAGTTACTTTGAAAGTTTTACACAACTCAGAGAAAATATTCTTAGTGTAAAATATTCCGAAGCCAAAGACCAAATCTTTCAAAGCCAAAGAACAAATCTTTAGAAGCCAAAGATGAAGTCTTCCGAAGCTTCAGACACAAATTTTTTTGAAGCTAAAAGACTGAAGACTGATTTCTTCTGAAAATAGAGAAGATGTGCTTTCTCTGATCACCTTTTTATAAGAGCTGACCAACTTTCCGCCACCACTCTGAAGACTTACCAACTTGTATAAGTTGGTGAAAAGGTCCATGTTTTTTAAACTGCAGAGTATGGTTTATGGTCTGTAACTTTCTACTTTATACCTTTTATCCTTTTATAATATATTAGGATGAGCTATGGAATGTCATAGTCACAAGTCAAAAGACAATCTACCTTTTAACTGTACATTGATCTGGTTGTCTAGAATAGTGTTTCCAGCTAGCTTTTAAAGTATAGTCGACTGTAGGATGTAGTATAAAATATCTCAGGTTCTTGTATTTATGTTCAAGCTTTGTAACACTTGTAATATAACTTTAGATTAATATACAACATTCTTGAAAACCATACTTATCTTGTTCTTGTTCTTTCTTCTGTCTAATTACTTACTTGTGTTCTTAATATCTTTAATTTAAACTCGGTTCCCTATTGGATTTGTCAAGTGTTCTAACATTCTTCTTATTATGAAACTGATTGTATTGACCTTCCCTCAACCGGTCCTACACTCAATCTTGGTTTCTGGGTACTTATTAAATGAAGAAGGTCAAATGTAACATGAAAATATATTATATCAATTAAAGAAATGCAGAAGACATTATAAACAATATTAATAATTTACAAGTGATAGGAATTAATGCTTGTCATAACTTATTGGGATCTGGTGTCCTAATTTCCTTAATCCCTAAGATGTGATTAAAGTCAAGGTATCTTAAGGTTAGACCCTAATTCGTTAAAACTATTGACTGTAACTCAATATGTCACACCCTATTGACCAAGTTTTGTTGTGACTGACTGATATTCATAAAATGCAATTGAATATAATAATTTAGACATATAAATGACTACAATCCCGAAGAAAAATGTCTACGCGACATTACATCAATATTAATTAACCAAATTACAAATTATCTATACTATAAATAACATATTTTATTTAAACCATCTAAAAACATGATAAAGTGGATAGTACGGCGGCCAAATATCCAAATATCCAAATATCCAACTAATACAACTCAAATCTATGTGTCACATGTTAATTATTCTTCTCCTCAATACACACCTAAAAGACATCAACGTAATGTTTGTGAGTTCATAGATTTATGACATGTGACCTTATATAAATTAGCATATCAATTATCAATAACAATAATAGTGCACTAAAGAATGTATCATAATCAAGCCTATACCTGGAATTACCCGCCCAAGTGCTAAAATATCTGCTAAACCTTCACCACCAGAATGTTGTGTTTGTTATGCGCTTCTATGCACAGTTATAAGGCAATAATCATGACATAAAGATTATTGAATCTCAATAGGAGGCTTCCCTAGCATAAGCGCACATTAGGTGTGGGGAATTCCCCAACTAGTACAATCCAAAAATCACACTACTCCTAATGTAGTTAATGATTATGCTTTATATTAAGACAAAAATAGGTAATAATATACCAGAAAATAAGATTTAAAAAATAATTTTACCACCCTAATAATGTTAATATAAAATAGGGGTTCATAAGACTCATCTGTGCATTGTTCTTAAAGTAAGTGTTAAGGATATAGAGTGTTATCGACCACCAAGATTCTTAAATTTGTTTTAGATGTATTAGCATCTCATTAACTAGTTACTTGCCCAACCTGTTGGACCCTGAAAGGATCATACATGCCAATTCAAGTGGTGGTTGATGGTTGTTCTGTTGGCAAATTCCCACAAGTCCAAGAAGAAATGCGGGTGAAGATCAGAAGGCTAAGTGTTAGCTATCTGCATTTGTATATATGGATGACCATAGAACAAATGTTGACATGTTTTTGTTCTTCCGCATATACAAAAATGCGGATAGACAGAACAAATGCGGATTTGTTATTCCGCATATACAAATGCGGATAGACAGAACAAATGTGGATGAGCATTTGTTCTTCCGCATTAACTAATACGGATACACAAAAGAAATGTAGACAAGTGTTTGTTCATCCGTATTCATCAATACCGATGACCAAACACTTAATGCTGAAGACAAACCAAGAAATGCTGATGAAGCCCAAGGCATCCGCATTAGTTAATACAGCTGTTCAACAACAAATGCTGATGAAGACTTTTGTACTTAGACTAGTATTTTGATGTATTTATGAGGGTAGTTTAGTCTTTTTGTGCAGGCTTTAAGTCAACCTATAAATAGAACATAATATCCATGATATGTAAGTTTTTTACTTGTAAGATACCTACTACTCAAGTTATGAGGTTCTGAGGTTGTCATATTGCTGCTGTGAAAACCCTACCACCATCTGTAACTTGTTTGTTCACCAATCAATATACAAAGCATTTATGATTATATTATTAGCATCTATTGTGCTTTGATTTTGTATTTTTGGTACATAATCATGGACTCAATCATCATATTCGATCTTTGTTGACATCACATCAATAGAGAATCTCATTCTCGGACTCAGTCAATTGTTATCAGAGCTTTGGCTCTCGGATTCATCCTAAGATCTACTCAGATCTTGGATGAAAATCGATAGATCTGGTGATTGAGTTGCTTATTAACAAGTCTCGATTGTTAATGAGGATACAACTGAATATACCGAAAAATTTCATCTTCTTTCACTGATCTACAACCAGAACCAACTGAAACTCATCAAAACTTCATATCTGTGAATGAAAGCAACAAAAAGTACATAAAATCAACAAAAACATAATCAAAATATAACTGCTGTTGTTCAAGAAAACCCTGATGACTGCTACTATTCATAGAACTCATACAATACACTAAAAACGTGGAATGTTTGAACTTTTTGGACATAAAATCAATCTAAACCATACTCAAACATTCTAAAATCATTTTATTGACAATGGATTCTATTAATTTTGCTGAACTTGATCATGCTTCTAAACCTCCAATGGTTAAACACAAATCTAAGTTTAAGCAATGGAAAATTAGGTTCAGAAACTATATTGCAGGTGTAGATCTAGATTGTTGGATATGAATATGTAAAGGTCTTACATTCCAGTATCATTGAATGCTGACCAAGCTACACAATACAAGACAGTTAGAATCCCTATTGAGGACCCAAATCTTAATCTTGATGATGATGATTACAAGAAGATTGAGATTGATCTGAAGTCCTATTCTATTCTAACTCAGGCTTTAAAGATGGATGTCCTTAAACGATTAGAAAAATACAACACAACAAAAGGTGTATGGGATGCACTACAGATCACGTGTGAAGGACGCAGTGAGGTGACTGAGATTAATAAAGACAAGCTGATTATTCAATATGAAACCTTTTATAACACCAAAGGAGAATTTATTTCAAAACAGCTTCATAGATTTGTCTAACTGGTAACTAACCTAGAGATAATGGGGTCACTTACAAGGAGAAAGAAATGAACAAGAAAATGCTTCAAAGTCTACCTGAGAGCAAGAAGTAGAATATGACAATGTTGAAAAATAGACTTGATTTGCAGAGCACAAGCTTAGAAATCATGATAGCCAAAGTTGAAGCTCTTGAGTTCGAAGAAAGAAGCAGAAACTTGAGTGGACCTCAAGTTATTAAGGCATACAAATTCCCATCAGAAACACATTCTGTGGAAAATACCTTTATTACTAAAGAGGATGATTTGCTATCCTCTAGAGATCAATCTAGAACCACTCGATTCATTACATCATCTCAATAACATAAGCAATCATCTCCCAATCCATCCACACCCACTAGCATGCATGTTAATCAGAAGTCTGAAGAACAAAAGGTAACTTACACTGCCTTTGTTACAAGTTTTGAGGCATACTTAGGAGGAAGACTCACTTCAGCTCACTTAATTCAAGAAGATCTGGAAGAAATGGATCCAGATGATGATGACGAAATGGATCTACAATGGCAAATGGCATGATTGCTATAAAAGCAAAGAAATTCTACGCAAAGGGAAAAGCTAAGCTTGAATGAGAACACTAAGCTTGGTTATGAGAAATCCAAGGTGAAGTGTTTTAATTATGGTATGACTGGTCACTTCTCAAGGGAATGCAATGCGCCCCGTAGAAACAACAACAACAACTACAAAGTAAGCTCACACAGTCAGCCATCTTCTCAATCAACCTCAACTCCTCAATCAAGTTATCAAAATCAGTTTCACCATCAGCATCATCAACCATCACATCAAAGTTAGCATCAACTGACTCAGCAACCACATAGAAACAGCCAATCAACCTCAAATGCACTTGTCATCAGACAAGATGGAGTATGTGACTGTAGTCTGTATGCGGAGGAAGTCAAACCTCAATTTCAAAATCATGCACTCATTGCTCATATCAATGATAGACCATCCCCCATGCCATCTAAGGTAAAATCAAATCTCTATAGTGAAAAATGCATCACAGAATTACAAGGATACAGAGAACATAATCACAAATTGGCTGCTAAAATAAAAGAAGAAAAGGTAAAATATGAAATGTTAAGACATGAAATGAAACTCTTTGAAATTAAAATCAAGTCATTACTTTCAGATATTGAAAAGCTTCATAGTTAAAAGTATACTCTTCTGGCTGAGAATAAGAGGTTAACTGAAGTGTTGACCAAAACCAAAGCTGAGCAATCAGCTACTGAAGCGAAACTTGAAAAGTTTTAATTCTCTTCGCCAATACAAGAGTTACTTGACTCACAAAAAAAGCCAAATGACATGACTGGAATAGGATAAAATTCATATCCTCCACCATACAATGACAACTATACTATTATGCCTGAGCCTCTCACTTTGTCTAAATAAATTGAACCTAAATCTACTGAAACTAAGACATTAGTTTCATAAACAACCAATCCTCAAAACAACCCAGATGCTTACATTGAAACAAATGAGGATAAATCAGATTTGGTCATGCAATCAAGATTAAAGAATGCTCAGATAAACATGTAAATGTCAAGAGACAAAAGAGTCCAGTCAAAGCTATTATTCCTTTTATGAAATCATTCCACAAAGATTTAAAGTGATTGGAAATGCTAAAGTACCTTTGAAAACCACTGCTAAAAGCAGGTCTGATGGTGAGATTAAATCTCAAAACAATTCAAGCAAATCAGACAAGGTTTGAATGAAACCTAAAGGCAAAACTTCAGCACCTCCATCATTTAAAGCAAAATCACCCAAGAATCTATCACCAAAAATAAAATTGATCCTAGCTCACCTCATAAATCAAAAACAAGGAATAGGTTTTAATATTTTCAACAAAAAGGACGTTGAACAATTTGATTCGGAGGTGATAGAGTTGTGAAACAAGAGACACGATAGAGTTGTGAAACAATCTACTAATAACAAAAAGGATGAACTTGCTTGTTCAATCAAAACAAGACATGAGTCAAAGTTAAAATAAGATAAGCATCTTGAAGCTTCATCATCCAAAACAAAGATAAAACGGATGTACCGTGACAACTGTGACATGCAGAATCACAAGACAGATGAGTGCTATTTTAGTCAATATTGCTCAATTTATGACATGAATAATTATTCAAAAAAAATTGTTATTTTAACAAGTATTGCTTTGTATGTGATATGATAAATCACAATACATCTGATTGCTTCTTTAATCAGAAAGGCTTGACAGTTCCTCAAAACAAGCCTATTTCACCAATTTCAACTGTTAGTGTCAAAGCTAGATGTCCACTACATATTCTGATGATAACTTCTATGACTATTAGTAGTCAAAGAGTGTCAAAAAAAGTTAAATAAAAATATGAAACAATCAATTCAATGTTTTTCCAAGATCTAAAACAAAAGCGATTTCTGAAGATAAAAAACGTGCATAATTTCTATAGAGAAATAGGGATTAAAGGTTTGATGACTCTTCTGACACTTCATTTGAAATTAATAAAAAGAAAACAAGAAAAACCCCATGCAAATCAATCAATGCATTATCCTCTATGTCACAACCTAGAGGAAAATACCAAGAAGTTACAGTCTTAGATAGAAACGGGAAACCTAAGACCATTATGGCTTCGGTTCAATATTCTAATTAGTTTCTTTTGCTTGTAGGGTCATTCATACGGGTCCAACATCCTATGGTATGTGGTCAGCGGATGCTCCCGACACATGATAGGAGATCGTTCCCTTCTTCATGACTTCAAGCACATTCAAGGAATGACTGTACCATTTGGTGGAGATTCACAAGGTGGCAAAATTACTGGTGAAGGTTCTGTGACAAAAGGCTTACTGAGCTTTGATAGAGTGCATTACTGTGAGCAGCTAAACTTCAATCTTCTTAGCGTGTCCCAGATCTATGACAAGAAATATTCAACTCACTTCACTCATACTCATTGCTATATTTTGAAACCAAGATTTCAAGTTCCTGAGGAATGGGTTCTCTTGAAGACTCAGTGGAAGAATAATACCTGTGTCTTAAACCTTAATTCTACACATCCTAAAGAAGAAACATGTCTTGTGTCTAAATCATCATTTGATGAGCCACAACTTTGGCATAAACGCTTGGGACATACAAATTTCAAAAATATGAACAACTCATAGTTTGGTGATCATTAATGATTATTCACGTTTTACATGGGTTTTCTTTTTACTTCATAAAAGCGAAGCATCATAAATAATAAAGGACTTTATTACCAAAATTGAGACCTTGATCATAAAGTAAAATCAATTAGAAGTGATAATGGTACTGAATTCAAAAATGATGATGTAAGTTCATTTTGTATAACCAAAGGTGTTGCTCATCAATTTAGTGTAGCTAGGACTCTTTAACAAAATAGGGTAGTTGAAAAGAGAAATAGAACACTACTTGAAGTAGCACGAACAATACTAGCAGATGCTAAACTTGCTATTACCATTTTGGCAGAAGCAGTTAACACATCTTACTTTGTATAAAATCAAACTTTGATAGTAAAAGAAAGAAACAAAACACCATATGAACTTCTCTGTCACAAAAAACCATACATTCGATTTTTCAAGTCATTTGGTAGTACTGTATCAATATTAAACACCAGAGAGCACTTAGGAAAGCTTGCTTCAAAGTCTAATGAGGGATTCTTTGTAGGGTATTCCTCAGTCTCAAAGGCTTTCAGAGTGTTTAATACCCAGATTAAACATTATTGATGAATCAACTAATGTTCAATTCAATGAACATTCATTTCCTAAGTCAACCAATGGTCCAGACTGGTTGTTTGATATTGACTCATTTACTAGATCTTTTGATCAGTTTCACTTGTCATGCACAGGTAACCTATAATCAACTGAATCTTCCAGAACAGTAGACAGAAGAGATGATTTTCCAATGATTCCTCCTACGTCTGCTGATCAACTAGATGAAGATGTTCCTTTACAAGTTGATCCTGTCAGACAAGTTCAACAAAATCAGAGTGTTTCAACTAAGTCCGGTCAAAGTTTAATACCAACTCCTTCTGATGAACCATCAAATGAAGTGAGCATTCAAGAACCAACTACTGTTCCAGTTGAAACTAAGAGAAACACAAATGATGAAGTGTTGAAAGTGCAACAGATGCCTAAGCAGGAACTGGTGAAGCCTTTGATTACTTTCATCACTCTCCCACATCACATCCTGAAAATGCCTCTTACCATGATGATCTAAATGTCTCCAACCTTGATGTATCAATTGCTGGTGATTCTATTCCAACAAACATGATACATAAGGATCATCTAGTATCAAGCATCATTGGTGAATTAGATGAGCGGGTGACTAGAACCAAGTCTAGTATTGTAAACATAAGTTTGTTTTCTTGCTTTCTATGTCAGACAGTACCAAAGAACATAAAAGAGGCTATTCAAGACAATAGCTTGATCGAGGCAATGCAGGAAGAGTTGCTCCAGTTCGAGAAACAAGAAGTATGGCAACTGGTAGATCTACTTGAAGGTCAATACCCTATCGGTACAAGATGGCTATACAGAAACAATACTGATGATATGACACCCCAACCGATGGTGGAAACATTGGGGTGGGAGAAGTGATAGATTGTTCAAAGATATCATATAACTAAAGTGATAATAAATTAAGATTAAATTTCTTTTCTATTAATCAACATAACATTACAAGTTTAAATAAACATACAATAATTTTAAGAAATACAAGTCTAAAACAAACATAACAAAATGATAGATTTGGTGTATTTCTAAGTCCACCTTATTAAATGTCTTGATAAAGCTTCAAACACTTCCTGGAATATGTATAAATATTGGTCAACATATGAATATGTTAGTGAGCATAAAAATTTGAATTCATAGCATAATAGTGAATAAATCTCAATTCAACATGAGTAAAGTATACTAAGGTTTGTACATTGTGAGCATACAAAGCCAATAATCAAACCAAAGTATCCACTAGCATAATCTTAGCAATAAAAATTTACCAAGACCATAAAGATTTAATAACTTAACATACACCCATCATAATAGGGCGGATGTGCTAGTCCTATAGCGCTACACATGTTAAGGGTGGTTTAGATTGCTTGCAAGATAATGTATTCTAGTATGTATTCACAAATAGTATAACAAGTAAGCATGTTTTTATGAATTTAGTTTTATAATGAGTTTGATTGAATGTATGATTAAGTGTATTTGATAAATGGTACATGTTGCAACCTAAATAGTGTTAAAAGAAAATGGGTGAATTATGACTCACGGTTTGGCGATTAGAATCTATAAGCATAGATGAATGAGTTTAAAGGATTGAATCACCAAAATCACCCTAAAAGTTAAACAAAAGTGTGTAAGTTTAGGATTCAAGGTTTTAGATTTTAGCAAATGGAAGGTATATGAAAATTACAAATATGAGTATACATGAAAGTATATACTACTTAAACACTTATTTGAACACCATGTATTTTGTGTGTTCTTTATGAGTATTAGTCACTCATTGGAAGTCTAAAGTAAGGAATCATAAGATTAGTATAATTTCTACCTTAACATAAAACATTCAACCATGGTTTAATTGATGTTATGGTTTGGTTTTGACTGAAGTATTATGTAGATATAAATATAAGTCATGCATTAAAGGTAGGGTATTCCACAAACCTCAAGTGTTATATTCATATAAGTTATGTATTAGTGGTGAGGATATCCATAAACATTAAGATTTTCACCATTGCACAAAATCTCCACATAAGGGTGATTCAGATGGTTATGAGTACATAAATGAAAGTCCTAAAGTAAACTAACTAGTTTGACTAAGCGTTCAAGTGGGGTATGGTGGATAGATTAGTTGTAGAATCAAGGTTCAAAACCACCGTTTCATACCATAACACAAGATTTTCAACATAGGTTAGTGTAACGCCCGGAATAAAGTCAAAACGAGTCAATTAATAATAATGGGCTTAGCCGGGATTATAAAAAAGAAAATATGCGGGAAATGGAGTATGGACCGAGTAGACCTCGTGGGTTATGTGTCCGGTGAGTTTAAAGTCCCGAGAATGCTCGGTATATATAAACAGATCAGCTTGAGCCACTCTCATTTGCAACTCAACACCAACTTCTACAGAGAGAGAGTGTAGAGAGAGAAAGTGGAGAAAAAGTGGTGATTCAAGGCTCGATTGATCAATAGATTGAAGATCGGTGTTCGTGGACATCCAAATAACAAGAAAAGACAAATAATCTAGGTAAGAAACATCGTTTAATCGTTTGTTTGAGGGTAAACCAGGATTCTAGGGCTTGGGGATTTTGAAAGTGGCAAACAATCACCCAAAACTCTTGTTTTTGTGTAAGAAAACATGTAAAAAACTTAGATATAGCTTATTGGGTGATAAACCAAGGTTTTGGGTGTAAAAGATTGAAGTTTCGGGTCAAAAATGGGTTGTTTCGTAATTTCAGCCCGTTCTGCGAAACTAGGTGTTCGTCCAGCGAAATTATGCATTCATGCAACGAAACTATGAAGACTTTCTGTGAAACTGTAGTTTCGCATATAGTTTCACAGACATGGTTTCCAACGAAAGTTGGGTGAAACTAGCAGCCAGGGGCGTTACCCCTTAGACCCCACTAGGCGCTGCTGCCCCTAGGACCCCGCTATCAGGGGCTGCCACCCCGGAACCCCGCTGTCCCGCGGAGGGTCGGTAATGTTCTATGATGACTTTTACTTGTTGTGCATGTGCTTGTGTATGTGAATGAATGATGCATGATGTATGTTATGTATGATGATGTGCGACAATGCTATGCTTATGTATGATATGTTTCCTTATGTTCCTTATTACGTATTATGATGTGAATTTAGGTGGTGTGATTATGATGATGAACGTAAAGTATTATCTTAACAAATCGAAAGATTTAAGATAAAGAAAGTGGAACATAATGAATGAACTATTGAAAGTCTTGCAAGCAAATGAAAGGAGGTTCACAACTCATTAAGAGTTGTTAGCTCAACTGTGTGTTTACAGCGTGCGATCTTGGCTAACCCTTAAGGGTTCACACACAGGGGGAGTTAGTCTATATGACTACTCCATACGTGTGATATGCGTGATATGTGCGATATAGGATCTTTGCGCTTAACCCTAGATGATATGGCTTTGTGCTTAAGAGGGGGGTTAAGCATACGACATGATCTAGATGGAAGTGAAAGATAACAAATGTATGAAAAGTGCGATAAGTACGAAATGTGCGATATGTACGAAACGAACGATGAAGGAAGATAATAAATATTACCTTGTTGTATGTATGATGTGTGATCATGTGCGAAAGAAAGAAAATGTTTTAACGCATGAAAGGTAATATGATGTTTTTGTAAAACTAGAACTCACTCAGCAACGCTGACTTTTATGTATTTTCCAGTTGGCAGGTAAAAGTTGTTGAGGATGGCATGGGGGCAGCTACTTGGATTATTTTGGATGGCATCCATTTTATGTAAAATGACGCTTTTGTGATGTATTGCAATGAATGATATTTTGTAACGATATTGTATTATTTTGCAAAAGCAGTTATTAATATATGAAATGATTTTAGTTAAATGATTCTGCTGCAATCACTACTAGAAAATTGTTAATAGATGACGCGCAAAAGATGACGCGCGAAAAAAGATGACGCGCATTTACGCGTATCATAAAATATTTGTCATATTTTAAAATATTCTTAGAAAGGATGACACGCATTTTTGCGTGTCATCTTCGTTTGTCATTGTTTAAAATTTTTTATAAACTATACCCGCCTAATATCTCCCCCTACTCCCCCTTTCGACTCCAAATAATCCCCTCCTCTTATTTCCGACCCCATATCCTCAAACCCCTTTCTTCCCCAAATCCCCAATACCCAGCCCCAATCGAGCGCCACCCAGCCTCAATCGACCCTAGACGCTCGGCCATCTTCCCCCCATCTTCAGGGTAGTCGCTCTTACAGCCCAAACAGCCCAAGTCACTCGGCCATCTTCACCATCTTCACCACCACAGGCCATCTTCACCAGTCGCTCGTACAGCCCCAGTCACTTGTTCTTCACCATCTTCTCTCCTACCGTGGATATTCCGACCCGGTTCATCTTGTTGGTGGAAAAACCCTAAAGCCGCCAGATTGTTCACCATTACCGTTTGGATCTACAACAACGCTTCAATATTGGAGCTTGGATTTCACCACCGCTTCTATTTCAAATGGTTTCTTCATCTTTCAAACGACAAACCAAGGACAATTGAACAATATACCCAGGTTTGATTTATGTTTTCTGATTTTGAACTTTTGTGGTTGTTCGAACTTGATTTTCTATTATCCATTTTATTCTAACTAAAACCCTAAACAGCCCCTGCATTTGCCCTCAAGAATCACTCCGTAAGCGTTCTTAATGTATGTCCATTATGTGTTGATTCCTGATTTATTATTGTTCTTTCATTGATTTTGATTGTGGAACGTGTGATCGGTGTGATTTCTGTAGGATTCTGTGTGCCCAAGACACTTAGAAAATTGATGTGGTTAGTACGTTATGATCCAAGTCGGGTTATACCCTATAACAAGCTTTGCAAACACAACCAATTATTCAATTGATGATATGATCATGC
>BJCO01464665.1:0-25918 GCA_018326465.1 Flaveria floridana | reverse complement strand
AGTCATCAGCTGATGACAACAACTGAAGTTCAAGTCTGAAGTCAAGTGCTGAAAGCTTCAGAGTTTGTCACAACAGCTGAAGAAGTATTCTTCACTTGTTGTGATGGTTTACCTTTCAGCACTTTCTTATCAGTAATTGTAGTTTGTATTTTAGTAGTTTGTAAAACGTCTGAAGAGCATGTTCTTCAGACGTTGTAGTTTTCAATAGTTTCTTTTCAGTAGTTGTAATAGTTTTAACACTTAGTCTTTTGTAAGAAGATGTCAGCTGTTTGACATCTTCAGTAGTTTGTTAAAATAACGGTTTGATGTCACTATCAAGTGACATCAGCTGACGTCATCTTTCCTATATAAGGAAGATGACCTAATTGTAATACTCGCCGAAGCGTGTGATCAATTGAATACACCTTTTTGCAAAAATTCTCTCTCTCTCTCTCTCTATAACTTACTGTTTCATGCAAAATCTCTTGTGTTCTTGCAATAATTTCTAATTCTTGTGATAATTCCGCTGCAAATCTAACCTAATTGATCAAACTAGATGCTGAGATCCTTTCATGAACAAATGCTTGTCAGCATTTGTTATGTTAGTCATTCGCATGAACTATTACGGATAGACTACACTTGGTCTTTATTCTTCTGTTCTTCACTTGCATATCTTCTTGGACTTATGGGAGTTTCTAACTAAGCAACCTTCAACCACCTCTTGAATTGGCATGTATGATCCTTTTAGGGTCCAACATGACTCAACAATATTTCAGGTTTGTTGAGATTGTAGATACTCTAATGAATGTTGGAGTCAAACTTGAGAATAGGGATATAGTAAGGAAGTTTATGTTCTCTCTTCCTAGAGAATGGAAACGCTATTGTTTGGCTATCAAGAGAACTAAGAACCTCACTACCCTTACTCTCAATGAGCTATATTGTATCCTAAGTAGTTACCAAATGGATATGAACATGTAAAATCCTTCTCCTAACTCATCCAACACCCAAAAAAGTTTATCCCTTCATGTGATTGAAAGGGATAGTAGAGGACCACATCATCATCTCATCTCCTACCCTGACAATTCACCAAAGGGTCCTTTCATCACCTTTCCAAAGACACCAATAGAGAGCTACACTCAAGGAAGTCCATTCAAAGAGCCCAACTCTTCTCAAGCATGTGGGTCTTCAGATGAAAGTTCTAGAAACTTTCTCTTCACCCCTAAAGACCCCTGGAGTGCATCCATCCAGATGATCTGAGTACAAGGAGATAGTCTAACAGATGGCTCTTCTCACTCATAGAGCCAAGAAGTTTTACAAGAGGACAAGGAGGAAGTTTCCAAGCAATGTGACAGTGGAAAGTTTGGGTTGGAAAAAAGCGAAGTAAAGTGTTACAACTGTAACCAAATGGGCCACTTTTCTAAGGAGTGTAAGGAACCAAGAACAAATGGTGGCCTAACACAGTCCAGGCCAAACTACTCTGATGTAACTCCAAGAATTAAGAAGCCCAACAAACGAAAATAGCATGCTGCAGTTGCTGTTGAAGAATGAGGCTTTAGTTTAACCTTTCAGGTGGAAGATGTCTCCCCAAACCAAGCTCTGATGGCTGACCATGATGAATCTAAGGTATTGGAACATATTTGCTCTCCTGAATGATTTGCTAAAGTTAACATATACAGGTCCTACAACTTGGAATAAGATCTGATCTTAAGAGCGTAAACATTTTAAAATCTGATTTTAAAAGAGTAGAAAGTGATTATAAACTATAAAATAGAGGACTTAGAGAAACCCATTTTACTCTAAAACATGAGTATACAAACTACAGGACTCAGATTAAAGATCTTGTGACCAAGTTAACTAAATACGAGGCTGAGCTTATGATCAGCAAAGCCAAGGTAGAAAAATGTGTTCTTGAACGCATTAATACTTCTTGGACATTATCACTTCTGTGGTTTTTGCATATAACATCTTATGGGGTTAAACCAATTACATTATTCAACTCTTTTCATTTTGATGGACGTTTATCATCAAAACTGATTTATTTTTCATTTTTAATTGTATGATTATTTCAACTCGAGAAGTTGAATTTAATACTTATATGTGACATTATCACTCTGTTTGTGTGTGCATCTAGTAACTCATTTTATACTTATACAAATGTATGACATACTAGATTCATATCGGTCTCTTTTGTGATCTAAATATGATATTTATGATGCATTTCATGTTATTCGTGTATTTCCAGGTTTTCCGTATGCTTCTCTCACCCTAAGACTAGGATTGCTATCTCATTACAATAATAGTTTGCATGCTAAGGTGCTATTAATATTTTCCCAGTCTATCTTGTAATTGGAAGTTAAAACCAATACAAATATCCAGTTTGGTTTATGATTTTATGGTGATTGCGATATATATAGATCACACAAACAAACACTTTTGCGTGGAATACGTTTGATTCTCTTCTAGAGATTAGTTATGATGGGAAGTATTTATATAAATAGTATTTGATTCGTCCAGTAACAGATAGATTGGTTTACTCTCATATAGTTTATGACAATTCACATCTTATCAATAAGGGTTATCAACATTTAGCTAGATTAACATCTCATCTTGACTATATATGCATCTTGCTATACTTCATATTTTCCCCAACACTGGTTCTTAAAACTACTTGATTAAACATTAGTATCTAAACAACATATTGTCGGGAAAATGCTACCTTCATATAACTAGAACTGCTAACATGTGATTGTATAAAGATACGTCTATTATGATAATAAATTATTATAACATCCACATGGAAATATCCTTTAAAACCAAAAAAGTATAAGATGCATATCTTTTGATAGTATTCATTGAAATATTCACATGAAAATGACATTTGAAACCAAGAAAGTATAAGGGATTACATTGTAGAATTTTCTTGATAGAAGGCCAATAAATATTTAATTTGCTGTGAGAGTACATTGCACATATTGGTTGTTTCATGTAGATGTATTTGTAAGGTTTACACTTAAAGGGTGATGTTGCCAAAGCAACTAGAGAGCTTCCAGCATGCATGCATGAAGTGCAAAGTAGAGTTACTTCAGAAGTTATACACAACTCAAAGAAAAATATTCTAAGTGTAAAATCTTCCAAAGCCAAAGACCAAATATTCCGAAGCCAAAGAAGAAGTATTTTAAAGTTTCAAAGACAAAGTCTTCCGAAGCCAAAAGACTAAAGACTGATTTCTTCCAAAGACAGAGAAGATATGCTTTCTCTGATCACCTTTTTATAAAAGCTGACAAACTTTTCGATGCTACTCTGAAGACTCACCAACTTGTATAAGTTGGTGAAAAGGCCCATGCTTTTGTCAACTGTACTGTAGATTATGGTCATTGGCCTGTAACTTTCTACTTTGTACCTTTTATCCTTTTTATAATAGATTAGGATGTGAACTATCGCATGTCATCGTCACAAGTCAAAAGGCAATCTGTCTTTTAACTATACATTGATCTTGTTGTTTAGATTAGTGTTTCCAGCTGGCTTTCAAAGTATAGCCAGCTGTAGGATGTAGTATTAAGTATCTTAGGTACTTGTATTTATCTTTATGCTTTGTAACACTTGTAATATAATTTGAGAGCAATATACAACATTATTGAAAACTATACTTATCTTGTTCTTGTTCTTTGTTCTATCTCATTACCTGTGTTCGTAGTATCTTTCACTTAAACCCGGTTCCCTATTTGATATGCTAGGTGTTCTAACACTCCCCTGATTATGAAAATAATTATATTGACCATCCCTCACACGGTCCTACAATTGGTGTTAGAGCATTTTAGGCACTTGATTGTAAGATCTCAACATCTTAAATCCCTTCAGTTTCACAAATCACTTAACAGCTTAAATGGCACCTCTCACAAAGGCTGATATGGAAACAGGTACTATGACAAAGTCTCAACTGATCACTCCTGATGACTTTGATACTTGGTGCCAAAGAAATAAAGACTTCATCAAGTCTCAAGACAGCAGGTTGTGGGGATCTGTTGTCTCTAGACCTCATGTACCATGCACATCTTCAGTTGCTGTTGGAGGTGGCATGATACCAAAGGAAGTGGCTGACTCCTCTAAAGAAGAGTGGAAGAAGATTGATGTAGATCAGAAAGCCATGACCTCCTTTTAAACTGATCTTCCAAACTCTATCTATAGAGGCTTCAAGAAGTGCAAAACCGCTAACCAACTATGGGATGCACTAAAGCTGATGTATGAGGGGTCAATGAAGCTAAAGAGAACAAGAAAGACCTCTTGAAGCAGCAGTTTGAGAACTTCACCTTTAAAACCGGTAAAACAACGACTCAATAATAATTCAGGTGTGTTGAGATTGTGGATACTTGATGTTGAAGTAACTCTTGAGAATAGGGATATTATGAGGAAGTTCATGTCCTCTCTTTCTAGACAATGGGCATACTATTGTATGGTCATTAAGAGGACTGAAAACCTCAAGACCCTCACTCTCACTAAGTTGTATGGTATCCTTAGTGGATACCAGATAGAGATGAACATGCAAAATCCATTAGCAACTCCAACAATCAACAGAGTTCTGCCCTTCATGTGGTTGAAAGGGATTAGTGAGAACCACAACATCAACTTATCTACTACCCTGACAACTCACAAAAGGGTCCTTTTATCACCTTCCTGGAGTCACCAAGGGAGAGCTAAATCCAAGGAAGGCCATTCCAAGTGACAAGCTCATCACAAGCTTTTATGTTTGCTGATGATAGCAGTGGCAACTTCATCTTCACCCTTGAAGACTTAGACTGCATCCATCCAGACAATTTGGAGTACATCGAGATCATCCAATAGATGGCTCTTTTTACTCATAGAGCCAAAAGGTTCTATAAGAGGACAGGGAGGAAGTTTCGCAACAATATGTCCAAAGGAAAATTTGGCTGGATAAAAGCAAGGTGAAATGTTACAACTGTAACCAAATAGGAGACTTTGCTAGGGAGTCCAAGGCACCAAGAACGAATGATAGCCAAGCACAACCCAGACCAAACTACACTGATGGTGCTCCACACACTAAGAAGCCCAATCAACAAGCTGCAGTTGCTGTTGAAGAAGGACGCTTTGATTGGAGTTTCCAGGTTGAAAATGCAGCTCCAAACCAAGCACTGATGGCTAGCCAAGGTATTGGAACATCTTTGTACCCCAGAATGCATTGCTAAAGTTAACAGATATATGTCCTATAACTTAGAAATTAGTCCTTAAACATCTTAAAAGCTGATTTCAAAAGAGCTGAAAATGTTATAAATTAATAGAAGATCTAGAGAAAACCATTTCAACTCTTAAACATGAACGCACCAACTATAGGACTCAAATCAAAGATCTCATCACTAAGTTAACTGAATGCTAGGCTGAGCTTATGATCAGTAAATCTAGGGTAGAAAAATATGTTCTTGAAGAAGAGACATTCAAGAACATTATATCGTCATCCTTGCATGCCAAAATATGTTATCAGAACAAGCAGGGACTGGATCTACTAAGATAGCTCCTTGACACACTTTACTATCTGTAAGATCTCTAAGGTGTGGAACTTTTCAAGACAAGCTTACCCTCATAGACCCCATTTAAGAAGAGGATGAAGATGAGATACTGAAGGATGGATCTGAGATGAGTGAAGAAGATCATCCTAAGAAGGGTCACTATTCTCTTGAGGAGTGGAAAGAACTAGGGATGACAAAGTCTAAGAGTTAAAAATTGATCAGAATAACCAAGAGAAGATCAAAGAAGGCTCAAGAGATCAAGGTCACTTTCAACTCCAAGCAGAAACAAGTCTTTATCTCTATAGGATTTAACATGGTAAAGGATGAGGACTTAAACTCTAGTACTAGGAGTTCTAGTTCATGTCCAACTCATCCCTGTAAAGAAGAGAAGGCTAATCAGCTGTGTACCCTTGCTACATAGCCTGAACCATCTCGTTCCAAGAGCAAGCCTCACCCTAAGAAGCTTGTTGTATCATCTGTGAAGATGAAGATGGAAATGGAAAGTGATTAAGAGTAGCCTTCTATTTAAAGGAAGACTCTCAGAAAAAAGTTAGTCGATTGTATCATGTGTGGTAGTACTTCTCATCTTGCTAAGGATTGCATCTACAATCCCAAAAGTACTATCCACATGACTAAGAAGAAGACTTCTGAGAAGAAGAAGAAGAAGAAAGATTCAGAAGGAAAATATATTCCTTTCAGAAGCTCCATAGTGGAAATAAAGACAAGTGAAAACTTACCTTCGGAAGAAAATTTGGTATCGAAAGAAAGGAATGCTTTCGAAGCGCTGAAGCTTGCTGCAGTGAAGGCAAGATCTTCCGAAGGCATAGTCTGCAAAACTTTGAAAGTTGTTAAAACTTCCAAAGTGTTGAAGGTTAAGTCTAATTTTCCAAAGATGGTGTGGAAGATAAAGGAAGACCATGTGTCTGGAAGTTCTTCATCAACAATAGCAAATGATCCTCAAAGTCTGAACATAAGATCAATCACTGTTGCATTGACTCTTCAGTCTACTTTGACAAACCTAAGACCAATAAGGTTGGGTTTCCAAATGTAACTAACCATCTCCTTTTATGCAGGAACAACTAAAGACTAAGAGGAATGTTTGGATCATTGATAGTGGATGTTCCAGTCATATTACATGCAATGGCTCTTTGCTTCAAAACTTTGAGAAGATTGATGAAGGGTCAGTTGTTTTTGGTGGAGATGCAGGTGGTTATATTACTGGAAGGGGCAGGGTCACAAATGGTAAGCTCAAAATTGAAAAGGTAAACTTTGTTAAGGAGCTTGGGCACAATTTACTGAATGTATCCTAATTTTGTGATCGGAGACACAACATGCTCTTCACTGAGCATGAGTGCATTGTTCTCAAGCCCAGGGTGATCATTTCTCAAGAACATATACTGCTCAGAGCCCCCAAGAAAGAGAACATGTACATGATGAATTTGTACTTAACATCTCCCATAAGAGAAATTTCTTGCTTTCTATCTAAAGAAAATAGTGATGAGTCTTTCCTTTGGCGTAAAAGAATATGCCATGTAAACTTTAAAAACATTAATAATTTAAATAAGAATGATTTGGTAACTGGAATGCCAAAGAAAGAGTTACAAGGGATGATCACTATGTTGCATGCTTGAAAGGGAAGCAACACAAGGTGTCTCACAAGCCAAAGGAAAAGAACTCGATCACTACTCCCCTACACTTATTACACATGGATATCTTTAGCCCCACTAGTGTAATGAGTCTAGGAAGGACCTCATATTATTTAGTGATCACAAATGATTTCACAAAATTCATCGGGGTCTTCTTCCTTGGAACTAAGGATGAGACTCCTGAGATCTTGATAAACTTCATTCTAAAAATTAAGAATCAATGTGATCATAAGGTCAAGACCATAAGTTGTGATCAAGGAGCTTAATTCAAGAACCAAATCCTTGACACATTTTTTGATGAAAAGGATATTACAAGACAATATAGTTCTCCAAGTACTCCCCGGCAAAATGGTGTTGCTAAGAGGAGAAACAGGACACTTATTGAAGCTGCAAAAACCATGTTGTCTGACTCTAAACTGCTCATCACCTTTTGGGTAGAGGCAGTCAACACTGCCTGCTATGTGTGAAATAGAGGGTTAGTAGTTAAGACTCATGGTAAGGCTTCTTATGAACTGTGGCATAAGATGAGGACCTTTCATTGGCTTCCTCAAATCATTTGGATGTCCTTACACCATCTTGAATACCAAAGATCAAGTTGTCAAATTTGCTGAGAAATTAGATGATAGACACTTCATTGGATACTCTTCCCAAGCTAATGCTTATATAGTATACAATCTCAAAACTAGAGTAGTTGAAGAGTCATCCAATGTGACGTTCAATGAGAACACTCTTAGTATAAAAGGTTCTGTTCCTGATTGATTGTTTGATCTTGATTTAGTTACCAGTTGTTTTAATAAATCTTGTGAGAATGTTTTATGATCTATGCTTAACTTATCAATAGAAGATCCTGATCCAAGATTTGAGCTAAGAAGACCAAGCAAGAACACTACTTCAGGTCCAGTGGTAACTAACCTTGTAGATGGAGTTCCTATCAGCATAATCATGACAAATTCAGCAGATACATCTCAGGTGCCTACAAATTCTAGCTCAGAGGTACAAAACTAAAATGAAAGAGCTTCAAATGTAGGAGGAAATGGTGGTGGTGATAGTGATCAAGAATTTCTTGATGATGATAACCACTTCATAGAAGACAACATCAATGATGTCACACACTCATTGGATTAAGCTTCTCTTGATAAGTGTGCTGATATGGTGGGTGATACCTAATTGCCACATCTAAACTTCATAATTTTAGATATGACCAATCAACTTACTGTGATTCCTCAACTTAGGATTCACAAGTCACATCCCACCACAAACATTATTAGAGATGTTGACACAGGGGTGAGAACAAGAGGACAAATCCGTGACAAATTGAGCCAAAGAAAGTTGATAAGGCTTTGAAGGATGTAAGTTGGATTGAAGCAATGTAGGAGGAGTTTCTTTAATTCAAAAGACAAAAGGTTTGGAACATATGTCCTCTTCCTTCAGGGAAGACCACCATAGGTACCAAATGGGTGTTAAGGAACAAGAAAGATGATAGAGGACTTGTCATCAATAATAAGGCTAGACTAGTTGTTCAAGGATATACAAAAGAAGATGGAATTGACTAAAAAGAGGGTTTTGTTCTAGTGGCAAGAATTGATGTTGTTAGGATATTCCTTGCTATTGCCTCCGAGGATTTCAAGTTCTACTAGCTTGATATCAAGTGTGCTTTTCTATATAAGGTGATAGATGAGGATGTGTATGTCAAAAAATCACCTAGCTTTGTAGACTCAGATCATCCTGATTATGTGTGCAAGCTTGATAAAGCTCTTTATGGGCTACACCAAGCTCCAAAGAAGTGGTATGAGACACCATCATAACATCTCTGTCAGCATGGCTACAAGAGAGGCACAATAGATGGAACACTCTTCACCAAAGGAACATGGAATGACTTGTTGCTGGTTCAAGTTTATGTAGATGACATTATCTTTGGGTCAACTAATCCAAAGCTCTAAAAAGACTTTAAGAAGCTGATGAAGAATAGATTTGAAATAAATGCCATTGGGGAAGGGGAACTCAATTTCTTTCTATGAATTCAAGTGAAGCAGGTTGACAATGGCATCTTCATAAGTCAGTCAAAGTATGTACAAGACATACTTACAAGATTTAACATAACTAAATGTATGATTGCAAAGACACCCATAGTAAGAAACCACTCCCTTGGACCTGATCTTAATGGGGAATGTGTAGATGAACATCTCTTTTGAGCTATGATTGGGTCTCTTATGTACCTCACAGCCAACAGTCCTGATATCATGTTTGCTACATGTATATATGAAAGATATTAAGCTAACCACTGATGTATCACCTAGTTGTTGTCAAGAGAATTCTTAAATATCTCAAAGGTGCTCCTAAATTAGGCCTTTGGTATTCAAAGAATCTTGACTTTAATCTCTATGCCTATATAAATAGTGACTATGGTGGTTGCAACATGACTGCAAAGTCTACATCTGGGGGATGTCAATTCCTTGGTAGAAGGATATTCTCAAGGCAATGAAAGAAACAATCATGTATGTCTGCATCAACTACTGAGGCTGAATACATTGCTACTGCTAGCTTCTGTGCTCAAGTGCTTTGGATTTAGAATCAGATGCTAGACTATGGATTCAACTTCAATAAGACTTCAATCCACATATATAATAGTATTGCTATCTCTATCATAGAGAATCCTGTGCAGCACTGAAGATCAAGTATAGGTTGGACTCACCTTAGTAGTTAGTTTGTTTTGCTTTATTTGTAATAGGATCTATGTTAGTTTGTTTAATGTATGTAAATAGTAGTTAGTTTATGTTTAGTAGTAGTTTCCACTGACCTAGCAAAACTACCTGTGAAACTATAGTTTCACTGGTAGTCAGTTGTCTTAGGTCACCCAGTGAAAGTATGTTTTGCAGCCGGGTGAAACTAAGTATCCGGTTGGGGTAGTTTCGCTACCCACTGAAACTGTCAGCGAAACTATGACTGCTATATATATGAATCATTGTAATCTTTTGTACTAAGTTTTGCACAACCCTAATCTGAGGATATACTTTTTGCATTACTGTTCTTGTGTGTATTTTGGCTGAATCATTAATTTCATTATCATTGAGCCTTGTTTTGATTCTACTTTGGTTGAAATGCTTATATTTTGAAACTCTTTTGATAGATTATTTTTTAGATACTTGTTTCAGTAGTCTTTGATTGTGATTTCTTATCATTAGCACTGTTTATCGGTCATTGATGGACCAACAATATGGTATTAGAGCCTTAGTGCTATTGATTTGTTGATTTGTTGGGTTTTAAAAGGGTTTTAGATAAAATCACTATTTTATTCATTTCAAATCAGTAGATTGTGTTTTTAGCTTGAAAACCTTTTTCAAAATACTAGGTTAGAGTATAGGAAGCTATCCCAATCATCCAATCACCAATTCATAGTGATTTGGGTGATTTCAGACTGATTTTCTGTTCGAACAGCCTTTCTGTTGCTTCCAGTGAAACTAACTATTCATCCAGCGAATCTAGTTTTAATTCTAGTGAAACTACCATTTTCTGTGATTTACTAAATTTTTTGTGGATTCTAGTGAAACTACATAGTTTGAACGAAAGTTCACCTCACTTGTCAAGCAAACAAGCGAAATTGCTGGCGAAATTGCCCTAGAATGAAAGTTCTACTAGTTTCAGTGAAACAGTAAGCGAAACTAGAAGCTTTATAGCATTTTCCAAAGGAAACTGCTGCCCATTTACCGAGCGTAACTACGGGCAAAATTGCCAGCTAATTTTCCAGCGAATCTACTGAAATTCAGTGAATCTATTCCTTACTTGGAAATGACATTAACCAACATTACCATCTTTGATTTGGAGAGTGTTGCACCAAATAGGCAACCAAGGTTTATAAACGGAGAAAATTTTGATGATTGGAAGCGATGCTTGACGGTCTTTTTCTTTTACACGGATCATAATCAAGGGGAATATATAATGAAAGGCCCTCACACTCCAACTGTGACTGTCGGTGAACAGACCAGGGTGAAAACTCACTCATCAACCTTTTCTGAAAGAGATATTAAGTTAATTGATCGTGATCAGAAAGCTTTCGAGGCATTGACCTTATGTTTATCACAAGACATATACAACCGTTTTGCTAAGCACAAAAGTGAAAAGTCTCTGTATGATGCCTTATGTGAATTCTATGATAGAAATGAAGATATAAAGAAGGACAAGAAAGCCCAAGCTAAGAAGGAGTTTAATTCATTTGTTGGACATAAGACTGAAAGCCTTACTAATCTTACTAATCAATTTTTGTCTATCTCGAGCACTCTGAAGAAGTATGATGAGTAGTTGGGCAATCATGAGCAGGTGATCAAGCTCTTAGACCCTCTTCCCCCCCAATGGAGCTTACAATTAAAGATGCTAAAGCTAGAGAGAAACTTTGCTAATTACAAGCTCATGGATATAATCAACAAACTGAAATCTTTTGACTTGGATTTGAAGAGAAGGGAATACAATCAATCCATGGTGCCAGCCACAGTATATCCACAAAGCGCTGCATTGATCTCATCCACTGCAAAGTCGACTATGTATGGTGCAGCTTATGATGGATCTACAGGGATCAGTATGCCAGACAAGGCAAGTGGTGGATACGCAAGTGTCGGTTTAAGCTTAAAGACATTTATCGCCACTCAAATTTCGTCTGATACCATGGCACTGTTTGGAATGTTTGTGCAAAGTTATGAAGCCTTAGTTGTTGGGGAGCTCAAAGGTAAGGAGATGACGGTTAAGGACATGTATCAGGTGGATCCTGATGATCTGGCGAAAATTGATATTCAGTGGCAAATGGCAATGCTCACACTACGTGTAAGAAGATTTATGGAGCGAACTGGAAGAAGAAACTTTGGAAATCATAACCAAAATTCTAAGCTTGGTTTTGATAAGTCAAAGTTAAGATGTTTCAATTACAAACAGTTGGGGCATTTTAAAAGAGAATGTCCATCACTAATCGTCACTGAACCGGGAACGTCTAGAGCTTCAAAGGTTATCCCAATTACTGAAAAGGATGAAGCCAAGCAAAAGAAAGAAACAACCTTGTTTTCTAACTTCAACTGGAGTGTAGAGATTACTAAAACAGAGGAGGAAATCAATCATGCGTGAATAGCTGAAGTATTGAGGAGAGATGAGGTGTCAGTGGAGGAGTTTTATCCTTTTAGATAATTTAAGGATGAAGAAATGGAAGAAGCTTTTGATGGGAGTGTCAAGCAACATGATCAGGAAGAAGAAATGAAGGTTGAGCAAGTTAAAGAAAAGAAGGTTGATGAAGCTGAAGAATGTGAAAAGCAAGAGCAGGTTGAAGAGAGGAAGGAGGAAGTAAGTGCATATCAGAGAGCAAGCAAGAAAGCAGATATGCAGGAGGAAGAATAAAGGAAGAAGAATACCCCAGTCTGTCAATGCGAAAAGGCCCTAGCTGCCGAGAAAGTGGTTATGGGTCTTCCTTATGAGATAATTCAAGACATGTGTTCTTTTCCATGAAAAATTAGATTATTTGGAGTTTATAAAGCCAACAGATTGTTATTAGAAAATGAAAAAGAGCTAAAACAAATAAATCAGGAACTTAAAATAAATGAATCTAAATATTTTATCAAATTAAATGAAGTTTTAAAAGAAAATGAGCATTTAAAGAGAAATCTTCTGGAATGAAATGTTGAAATAGAGTCATTAACTGAACGTGTAGCTCTTGCTGAGTTTGAAACAAGCAAATTAAAAACAAGCTTGAAAAATGCACAATATTTGGGATGAAACATGAGGATCTTTGCAAGAAGCAACGGGGGGCTAGAATTAAGACAGGGTTGGGATTTGATGAAACCACTCATGTTTATCCTCCTCCAAGTACTCATTGTTATTCACTATGCCTACACCTCATCCAATAAATGAATTGATTCAGAATGATACTAACAGTTTGTATGCAGGTCTAGAAGGAGTGAATCATAAGGAGATTCGAGAGGATTATGGTTACGGTAGCAGTAGTGGTTTTTGCAGCTCTAGTCATAGCTTTTGTGATTCAAAAAAATATTTGAAAGACACTAGCTTAAGTAGTTTTGTATCCTAACATTCAGCTTTAGAAAATGGCTTATGTAGTTCTAGTTCTAGTCCATCATATTCATCATCAAATGTTTCTAGCTCATTTACAAATGTTATCAATGCTTGTGTTAATGAAATTGATGCATGTTCAAATGAAGCTTCAGTCAGACTTATAGACTTGAATTGTTTTGAAAAGTTTCTCTCTCATCCTATTCCATCTTTTACCCTAATTTGGATTTCTAAATCGAAAGAAACAGGAACATCTTCCTAAGAGATTAAAATCACTAATGTAAATGAATTAGAATCTGCCAAAATTAAGGCGTCAAAAGAAAATATAAAAGAATCATATGATACGGTGCAACAATCCTGATTCACATATGACTGATTCTGAGAAAGATAGTAAAGTTGATTACACTCCTGTTCAAAACTGCAAAAGAAGAGTTTGAATTCCCATTGCTTTAATGTAGGAAGGATGATCATGAAATTAAAAATTCTCCAAAATATATTGATAAAAATGTACATTATCGTTCATTGGGAAGTAGATTACATCACTTTGTAAATAATTTCTTTTGTAAAAATTCTTATACTTCAAAACCCAAGTCTTTCAAAACTTGGGTTCCTATTTCAAAAGCCTAACGATCATTGTGTTCTAGTGCCAGGATCATTCAAGAAAAGATGTCAATAGCTTATGGCATGTTGATAGCGGATGTTCCAGGCATATGACAGGGTTGAAGGACCTTCTCACCAACTATAGGATAATAAATGGAGGATATGTTGCATTTGCCGGAGACAAGAAAGGTGGAAAGATGATTGGTTAGGGAGAAGTCTCAAATGGTTCATTGACTCTGGAGAAAGTGAACTATGTTCTAGAACTGACATTCAACTTGTTGAGTGTATCACAGATATGTGATAAAGACATTCTAGTATTGTTTATGTCAAATGAATGCTTGTTCCTAAAACCTAAGTTCACTGTTCCAGAGGATTTAATAATCATGAGAGCTCTAAGGAGGAATGGTACATACCTACTGGATATGGAATCAACAGAATCTACCTCGACTGTGACATCTCTTCTATCAAAGGCTTCATTATCCGAATCCTTTTTATGGCATAGACCTTTAGGACATGTTAATTTTAAGATCATAAATAAGTTTGTTAAAAACAATCTTGTCAAGGGGCTACCACTCAAAGATTTTTTAGTGGTAGAAAAGTGCATGGCTTGTGCTAAAGGAAAGTAGCACAAAAGGCCACTCCAGCTTAAGCTTGAATATACAATTTCACATCCCCTTGAATTGTTACATACTGATTTATTTGGTCCTATTAGGATTATATCTATCGCTAAGAAATCTTATTATTTGGTTGTTACAGATGATTTTCCAAGATACTCTGGCTTAGTTTTCTTGCAAATAAAGGTGACACCGAAGAAGAGTTGCAAAAGCTGATCCTGTCAATTGAAACCATCATCAAACGGAAGGTTATGACCATTAGAAGTGACAATGGAACCGAATTCAAAAACCACATCTTTGACTCATTATGGGAAAGCAAGGTAATTATCAGACAGTTTAGTGCTGCCAGGATGAGTCGAAGATGTGGTTTCTGAATTCGGTTCCATTGTCACTTCTGATGGTTATAACTTTACGTTTGATGATGGTTTCAATTAAAAGGATCAGCTGTTGCAACTCCTCTGTGGTGTCACTTTTATTTACAAGAAACCTCACCCATGAGTATCGAGAGAAATCATCTGTTACAACCAAAGAATAAGATTTCTTAGCAATAGATTTAACGGTAATAGGACCAAATAAATAGGTATGTAACAATTCAAGGGGAAATGAAATTGTATTTTCAAGCTTAAGCTTGTGTGGCTTTTTGTGTTGTTTTCCTTTATCACAAGCCATCCATTTCTCTACCACTCAAAAATCATTGAGTGGTAGCCCCCTAACGAGATTGTTCTTAACCAACTTATTTGTTATTTTAAAATTAACCTGTACTAAAGGCCTATGCCCCAAAAATGATTCGGATGATGAAGCCTTTGACAGAAGACATGTCACAGTTGAGGTAGATTTTGTTGATCCCATGTCCAGCAGGTAGGTATCATTCCTCCTTGGAGCTCGCATGATTATTAAATCCCTTGGAACAGTGAACTCAGGTTTCAGGAACAAGCATTCATTAGCCATAAACACTACTGGAATGTCTTTATCACATATCTGTGATACGCTCAATAAGTTGAATGCCAGTTCTGGAACATAGTTCAATTTCTCCAGAGTCAATGAACCATTTGAGACTTCGCCTTGACCAATCATCTTTCTAACTTTCTTGTCTCCAGCAAATGCGACATATCCTCCATTTGTTATCCTATAGTTGGTGAGAAGATCCTTCAATCCGGTCATATGCCTGGAACATCCGCTATCAACATGCCATAAGCTATTGACAGCTTTTCCAGAATGATCCTGGTATTAGAACACAATGATTTTTAGGTTTTGGAAATGGGAACTCAAGTTTTAACTAACTTGGGTTTTGTATCAAATGAATTTTTACAAAAGAAATTATTTACAAACATTTTAAATCTATTTCCGGAAGATCTATTATGCACACTACTGCCAACTAACTTAGGACAATGCTTAACCACATGATCATCCTTTTCACATCTAAAACAATGAGATTTCAAACCTATCTTGGAATATTTAGATAAAGGAATTCTATCTACTGATATCTGTTCTTCATATTTAGACATTTGTGAATCAGAATTGCTGTAAGAGTCATAAGGCTCTTTTGACTTACCTGTTATGACTTTTACTTTAACAGGTTCCGGTTTAGTTTTATCAATTTGGTTCTCAGTTGAAGAAGATGATTCCTTATACTTAGGTATTGAAATTCATATTAGAGTAAAAGATGGAATTGGATGAGAAAAGAACTTTTGAAAACAATTTGTTTTTATTTGACTTTTAGAGACATGACCTGAAAGTTCAGCTTTATCATTCACACAATCATCATTATCATCAACACAATTCGATTCATCAAAGTTTAAAACAGAATAACCTGAATTAAGATTATATGAACCATTGTCTGAATTTAAAACAATACTTGAAGGAACAAATCTACTTAAACTATTGTCTATAAAAGACTTCTTGAAATTTAAACTAGTGTTACTAGAGTTGCTAAGACCACTACTACCACCATAACCATACTCTTCTCGCACCTCCTTATGGTTTACTCCCTCTAAACCTGCAAAGACACTGTTAGTATCATTCTGTATAATCTCTTGTATCAACTCATTTGTCAGATGAGGAGTGGGTGTAGGAGAATAACAGAAAGTACTAGGTGGAGGATATAGATGTGCATCATCTTCATTACCCAACCCGGTCTTGATTCTAGCCCCTCTTTGTCTTTTACACAATTCCTCCTGTTTCATTCCAGAAAGGGTCCATTGTTCTAAATTAATTTTAAGTTTTCGGGTTTCAAACTCAGAAAGTGTGACTTGTTCAGTTATGTAGTTAATTTCACAATTCTTTTCCAACAAAGTTATTTTCAAATGTTCGATTTCTTTCAAAGCTTCTCTCAATATAACAAAGTATTTTGATTCATTCATTTTAAGCTCTTTTTTTTCCTTCTCAATTCATTTTCATTAGTTTGTAATATCTTATTAACCTTATATATTCCAATTAATCTAATTTTGCAAGCAGAGGAACACATATCCTGAATTTCTTCATTAGGAAGACCCATTACCAGTTTTTCGGCTACGAGAGCACGGTCACATTGGCATGCGGGAGTGGTCCTCTTGTATTCTTTCACAGCTGCTTGCTTGGCTTCCTGGATCATTGCTTCCATTTCTAGCTCAAACTTCCCCGCTTTAGTAGCTTCAGCTTCATCAGTCCTTGATCCACCGACAGCTTTCCCAGCCTCTTCCTTAGCAACAAACCAAGGCACCTGCCTAACCACTTCATCCCTAACCAAAGTTTCACAAATCAGACCCTCATGAACCTTGTCCTCTTGAACCAAATTTTTCTGAACCACAGTATTACCTTCCAAACTCTCTTGAACTTGAACAACACCATTAGCAACACCATCAACAATACTCTGAACCAAACCATTACAAGATTCACCCTAGAACTCCTTGAACGGATCAAAGCTCTCAATAAAGTCATCCTCAGATTCAACCACTTCAGCAATCAAAGCATGGTTGATTTCTTCCTCCGATTCTTTGATCTCAGCACTCCAATCAAAGTTGATTAGAAGTGTTGTTTCCTTCTTGGGCTTTGTCTCTTCTTTGTCCATAATTGGAATGACTCTAGAGCTTCCGGACTTGACTGGTTCTGTGACAATTGGGGACGGACATTCTCTCTTGAAGTGAACCAGTTGCTTGCAGTTGAAACATCTAAGCATTGACTCATATACCCAAGTCTGTTGTTTTGACCCTAACTTCCAAAGTTTCTCCTGCCGGTCCTCTCCATGAACCTTCTAGCCCGAAGGGTGAGCATGGCCGTCTGCCACTGAATGTCTGTCTCCTCCAAATCATCTGGATCCACTTGGTATATATCCTCAACTTGCATCCCTTTTCCTCTAAGTTCTCCAGCAACCAATGCCTCATAGTTGTGAACAAACAACCCAAACAGTGCCATTGTATCAGATGGAATCTGAGTAGTGCTTAAAGCATTTGAGCTTGAACCAACACTTTGAGTACCACCACCAGATTTGACAGAACCACCATAACTTGTTGATTCCCCATAAGCTGCCCCATAAAACTGTGAGTTTGCAGCGGATGATATCAATGCAGCATTATGGGGAGGAACATTAACCGGCACCATTGATTGGTTGTATTCTCTTATTTTCACATCAAGGTTATAGGATTTTAGCTTATCTATCACATCCATAAGCTTGTAATCCGTAAAGTTTCTCTCTTGCTTTAACAATTTGATTTGCAGTCTCCACTGTGGAGGAAGTGAGTCTAGAAGCTTTGTAACCTGCTCATGGTTTCCCAGCTGCTCATCATACTTCTTAAGGCAGCTTGAAACTGACAAAAAGTGGTTTATTATATCAGTAAGGTTCTCATGCTTGTATCCTACAAATGAATTGAACTCCTTCTCAGCTTTAGCTTTCTTGTCCTTCTTCAGATCCTCATTACCATCATAAAACTCACACAACGCATAATACAAGTCCTTAGCAGTTGTATGTTCAGCAAATCAGTTGTAAATGTCCTGATGCAAACAAAGAATCAAAGCTCTAAGAGCCTTCTTGTCCCGGTTTAGTAACTTGATATCAGTCTCAGTGAAAGTACTTAGGTCATTGTTTGGTGTAGACACATTTCCAACAACTGTTACTGGTCTATGAGGTCCGTTCACAATTGAATCCCACTTGCTATGATGAGTGTAGAAGAAGAAAGCCGTTAAACATCGCTTCCAGTCCTTAAAATTATCATCATTGGTAAGCCTCGGTGGCCTATTAGGTGCAAGACTTTCCAAATCAGCCACGGTAATGTTTGTTGTTGTCATCATGATTACAGATCTTAGATTCGCTGAAATGAACAGATTCGCTGGTAGATTCACCCGTAAATTCGCCCGTAGATTCGATGGGCAAACGGGCAACAGTTTCGCTAGGCAAATGCTCTAAAAACTTCTAGTTTTGCGTGCAGTTTCACTGAAACTAGCAGAACTTTCGTTCTAAGACAAATTCGTCAGCACTTTCGCTTGGAGGATTGACTAAGTAAGGTGAACTTTCGTTCAAACTTTGTAGATTCACTGGAATCCTCTGAAAATTCAGTAAATCACTGAAGATGGTAGTTTCACTGGAAACAGAACTAGTTTTGCTGGATGCAGAACTTGTTTCGTTGGAAGAGTAAAACAGCCTGTTCGAACTAAAAATCAATCTGAAATCACCCAAATCACTATGAATCGGTGATTGGATGATTGGAATAGTTTCCTATATTCAAACAGTGTATTTTAGAAAAGGTTTTCAAGCTAAAACAACACTCTAATGCTCTAAAATTGATGAAACAATGATTTATTTCAAAAAACCCTTTTAAAACCCAATCCATGACCATATCAAGAGCACTAAGGCTCTGATACCATATTGTTGGTCCATTGATGATCGAAGCACAGTGCAAATGATATAATACAAACTCAAATCCCATCGGAATACAATCCAAACAATAATCTATGAGAAGTGTTTCAATGTAAAACCATTTTGAAATCAAACAACAATCAAACAAGAGTCAAAGATGATAAACAGATGATTCTAGCCAAACAAACACAATAATATGAGTAATGCAAAAGTATATTCTCAATTAGGGTTGTGCAAAACTTGCACAAACCGAATACAAGTTACGTATATATAGATATGCTAGTTTCGCTGATAGTTTCGCTAGGTAGCAAAACTGTCCTGACCAACAACATAGATTCACGCAGCTGCGAAACATAGTTTCGCCGGGTGACCTAAGTCAGCTGACTACTAGCGAAACTATAGTTTCACTGGTAGTTTTGCTGGGTCAGTGACTCTTCTACAAAAACTGAAACTAATTACTATTTACATAAATTAGACAAACTAACATTAAACCTATTACAAATAAACTAAAATAAACAAACTAACTAAGGTGAGTCCAACTTATACTTGATCTTCAGAAAGTTTGACACAATATCTGCTCAGCAAAGGTTTCTCTCGTGGCACTATAGTTATGACACTATTCAAGAAAGAAGTTGATGGTGAAATGCTAATTGGTCAAGTGTATGTTGATGACATCCTTTTTGGGTCAACAAATGAGAAACTGTGTAGAGAGTTTGAAGAAGTGATGAAGGATTGCTTTGAAATAAGCATGATGGGGGAGTTATGCTTTTTCTTGGGATTGCATGTTGAACAAAGCCTGATGGCATTCTGATTCTTCAAGAAAAGTATATTCTGGAGATTCTTAAGAAATTGAAGATGGATGATGCTCCTCCTGAACTCACCCCATTCACTGCTCAGACATACTTAACTCCGGATGATAATGGGAAACTCGTCGATGCTCATCGTTATAGTTCTACGATTGAGTCTCTCATGTATCTCACTACAAGTCATCCGGATATTACTTTCTCCATGTGTTACTGTTCCCGTTATCAAGCAAATCCGATGAAATCTCATGAAAAGGCTATTAAACGTATCTTTCGATATCTTAAAGGGTCCTCCCGCTTGGGCATTTGGTACCCCAAAGGAGGAAACTTTGATTTGCATGCCTATTCTGACAGTGATCATGGAGGTTCCAAGATGAACTGGAAATCAGTCACCGGTGGATGCCAGTATCTTGGAGATTGTCTTGTTTCATGGCAAAGCAAAAAACAGACAACTGTCTCTTTATCTACAGGTGAAGCTGAATATGTTGCGGCCTCTAGCTGCTGCAGCCAAGTGCTTTGGATCTAACATAAGATGATGGATTATGGCATCAATTTTCTTTATACACCACTCTTCTGTTATAATGAAGCTGCCATTGGAATTGCCAAAAATCCAATTCATGACACTCGAACCAAGCACATTGAAATAAGGGTTCATGCAATCCGAGATGCTTAGGAAAAGTGGTTTATAGATATTATTCCAATCGACACTAAAAGTCAAAAAGCAGATCTATTCACTAAAACATATGACAAGCCTCCTTTTTATGAACTGATCTCTATGTTAGGTTTAATATCTTTTTGAAAATCTCTTTTCCTAATAAAATGTACCACTTTTGTACATAACTTTTGAAAATCTCTTTCCACTTTTTACATTTATGAAATAATTTCCGATATCCCATATTACTTCTTATGTTATTTTCTTTTTATTTTAGTCTACCTTTATATATGAAAATCAACACAAATTTCTATCCCCGAGTGGGTAAATAGAAATTTAGGGGGAGAATATACTTTTAAAGAGTTTTTCAATTTCGTTCTCTCAGGAACCCCCAGAAAAAGAAGTTAGAAAGAGGTCAAACGCTTGTGTTGGGATATGCATGGTAGACTCAACGTGAAAATGAAGTAAACAATGATTGTGCAGCTAAACTAAGGATCAAGAACTCAGTGATAAGGATTATTCTCATGACATCTTGGCCTGCACAAAGATACAAGTCTCATCAAAACTTGGTTGAGAATGGCTGATTTATGTCTTGAGTCTGTTCTTAGTCAGTGTTGGGTCTAAGATCTTCCCCATCCCTTAGCCCAAATTGTATAATAAAATGCATGTTTATCTCCTCTGCTATTTGTGAGCATTGACCTGGAGTGATGATCTTCTATGCTATATGAAAGCATTGACCTAAAGCTCTCATCAACATACTCTGATGATCTTCTCTGCTATACGGAAGCATTGACCTGAAGCTCTTATCTTCTGAAATAAGATGAACATATCCTATGTTATACGTGAGTATAGACCTGGAGCTATCATCATCTGTTATAGAGTTCTGTATAGTAAAGTGTCTTATCAAATGATCATGCTATCATATGCATGCATCTGTATCAATTCAGAACTATTCAAGGAAAATCAATGATTACACTCAATAAATCTTGATGACGAGATGAGTTCTTTGTCAAATGTCTGTAGGGATCAAGTTAATGGAGTTCCTTAAATTAACTCAAAACATGATAAAGGCAGCTGCAGATTAAGTGTTGAAAATAATAAGGCATGGGTCTAAGTGGACAAACATATCAACAATCTCGCCAAGACTTGATTCTCAGAAATACTTCGAGAAAAAGTTGCATATTATATCCTTTTAAATTTTATTTCATTTTATTTCATTTTTTTAAGTTTATTTTATTTGTTCATATTATAATCGTTTAGTAATTTGTCTGTCTTTAAGTCGGAATTATGGAGTGAAGAAGTTATTTCTGACAAATGTTTGTATAAACAACAAACATATTTAAAAAAGGCGAAACTACGGGCGAAACTATAATTTCGCCGGGAGTTTCGAGCGAAACTATACATTCGCCAGTAGTCACGCTCAACTATGAGCAACTCATCTACATGGGCGAAACTATAGTGTCGCTAGCAGCGAAACTAGGTAGTATATATTGCACAATATGAGAACCGAGTCTCACAAGTGTGATTATACACTAACCCTAGTTTCTCTCGGTGATAAACGTGCACATCTTGATTCATTCGTGTTTTTGTTGAAATAAATGAATAGTTTATGCTTATGTTTGTTAGGCGACATTAGTACAATGCTTTAATCGGTTTAGTTTTGGACAAATGAACAGCTAAAATTGATTTTGCCGAATTTAAAAAGTCACAGTTTCGTTCAGCGAAACTGTGAGCTAGTTCAGGGAGTTTGAAATAAAGTTCATAGTTTTGAGTGAAACTGTAAAGTTGTGCTGTCCAAGCACCAGTGACAGTTTCGCTGGGAATATTTCAGCGAAACTATAGATTCGCTCGTATGGATTTCTGAGTTTAAACTTAAGCGAAACTAATAACGAAATACAGTTTCTCTTAGGCGAAACTACAAAATTAGTTATCAGCGAAACTGATTAAAACTAAAACACATAACTCAATGCCAAAGACTTAGCAATCTATGCCTTTGTAGCAGCAAATCTATGGTTTCTCGCCACCGAAACTAACTATTTCGCCCAACGACATTACAGTTTTGCTGCCGGCGAAACTAGCCAAATCTTTTTTTTTTATCATTTTGTATAATTTGTTTTGTCTCTTTATGTGTATATTCTATCAGCTAACCTATTTATGTTTCCATTTGAGTTGATATGGCTAACTTAAAGTTTGATGACAAGTTCAACATAGTAGCACTTTTGGATGAAGGGAATCCTAAAGCAGTAGGATTTAGAGACTGCATTAGATGGTTGAGGCAATCTCGCATGTATTATGCTTTCTCACACATGTCTACCATCTATGATCTTCATTTGAGTGACTTCTAGAGATCTGTTGAGTACGACATTGGATCTATACCAAAGCGTATAGTTGTCAGGATTGAAGGGCATGACATAGTTATCACTGCGGAGACTATAGCCAGAGTACTGTGTCTTGAAGATGATCGTGGGCCAGAGGTAGTGCTGTCTGATGCCCAAGTTCTAGAGGCATTCAGGAGTATTGGGTATGAAGGACCACCCTTTTGATCCAACAAGGAATTGAAGAAGTCTTTCCCGTCAAAGTAATGGAGATATATAGTCCATGTATTTATTATGTGTCTAGATCATAGAAAGGGAGGATCAAACGGGCTGAATAGACATTGGGCCGGGGCCATGATCATCTTCTGCAGAGGTCAAAAGGCCAACATTACAAAACTGATTTTTGATTGTATGACTGAAAACAATATGGCCCTAAAGAAAGATAAGTGGTTGCTATACCCAAGGTTTATCCAGATGTTAATTGATGGTCTGATCCCAAATATGCCAAGACATGGAGCAATCAAAATACTAGCACAAATGAATATGAGGATATTTGCTAATTGTTCTGCAGTTAGACACGATTTTAGTGGGAAAATCACTCACTTATAGGAAAACATGTATCCAGCTGAGAGGTGGAACTATATTAGAAGAGTGATTGAGACTAAAAACAAAAATGAGGAGGAAAACAGAGAAAAAAAAGAAGAAGCAATAAAGAAGAGGAAAAGGTATGCAAAAGAAAAGGAGTATGATTTTAAGAAAGAAATTAAGGAAGTGGCTGAGAAGATTAGAGTACAGAAGGAAAGGAGAAGTAAGATAAGGGCTAAAGAGAGTGAGCCGGCAAATGTGTCAGAAAGAAGAACAAAGCATAAGCAACAGGCATTCTCAGAACAACCTGGTTGGAAAGATGCCGGATCTGAGCTAGATAAGGATGTGATTAGAAATGTTAGTGCTCTAGTGGAAAATGAGCTGAGCATGATCAAAACAAAGTTAATAAATAAAGAGATCAGGGAGAAGGCAAAAGATGTGGTCATTGAAGGTTTGAAGAAAATGGTGGTGGATTAACAAGAACTGATAAAGACATTGTTTAAGGAGCTGAATGAACTAAAAGCAGCGGTCGGCCTACTAAATGAAAGAACTGAAGCTGAGTTGAATGATCTTACTGATACCTGAAAGCATGAATTACTCAATGTTGGACGATCATCAATGGCAGGAAAGGGCCTGAGCAGAGCTGCAAATATAGATTTTGATGTTGACACAAGTGAAGCTGGTGCTGATGATGTGGGCAAAGGTGTTAGTGATGTGGATGTAGGTGCTGGAGCTTGTGGTGTTGAGAAAGAGGTGGATGTAGGAGGAATTAAAACATCTAAGGATGAATTCAATCTAAAGATTGATATAGAGAAGGATTTGACTGGAGAGGAGGTGCGTGTGAAAAAGAGTTATAAAGAAAAGGGGAAAGAGCCTGATTTGAGGCTAGTTGATAAAGAGGAAGAGGATGATGAGCACCTTGTTGATTACAGCTCTGAGCCAAAGTATTATATGATTGATCATAATCCGATGACTTATGTAGCTCAAAGAGGGTCGACTGAGGGAGATGTGATTGAGATTGCTTAAGAAGACTGGTTTGAAAAGGAAAAGGAACCAAAGGAGATAACTCCTTTGTTCCAAAATATTCAAGGAGCTAGGAAGAAGGATGCTGATAAAAGGATTATAAGCTGGAAGTACAATGCTGAGCTCAAATTGTTTATGATCAAGAGGCGAGGGGGCAAGATTTACTATCTGAACAAGAGGAAGGCATTTAAGACCTTGTCTAGATTGGATTTGAGGAGGTTGGCTGAGATTCCACTGATAGATGCGGATAAAAGTAAGAGGGCTATGGTGCTGGAAAAAGAAATAAAGAAGGGGGTCAATGACAATTTTGAAGCCTTCGGTTACATGAAGCCTGAAAGAAGAAGGTCTAAGAAAGACTTGGATTGGGCCACTGGTAAGGGCAAAATTATGCTGAAGTTAAAGCCTACCAAAACTGTAAACAGAGTACGAGTGCCCAATCCACTTCCCCCGATGCTATAAGATTTTTTCAAATGGTTCTATGACAATAGTACTGGGAAAGCAGTGATAAGATTGAAAGGGGATCAAGAGATTAGATTGTTTGATTCAATAGAGGTTTTTCTGTTTGGAGATGAGGATCTAAAGATTTATGTGAAAATCATATAAAGGAGGGAGCGAGCTGAAACCAGGACTGAAGCCAGTCTATTCATGAGAGTGGCTAACAAAGCTCGAGGAGTGAGAGCTAAGGTCAGGGAGCTTACCACGAAATTGATTCAAGTTGACGAGACCAGAATGGACGTGCAGGATTTGACAAGTAATACTTCAAGCTAGTACACATGCTGAAGAAGAGACTGATAGAGATGTAGATGATGTTGTCAAAGAGGCTAGAGCTGAATAGAAAGCATCACAGAAAGCCAATGACAGGATCTCAGCCTCTCGTTTGATCAATTAGATTGTTTTCGCAGCGGATTAGCACATTAATTAGCAATTATAGCAAGAACATAAAAGATATTGCAAGTAAAAGCACAAACATAGAGAGAGAAAAGAGCTCTGCGAAAAATTAATTGTTCTATTGCTAAACACGTTTCGGCAATTAAAATAGCATGGTTCACCATCCTTTTATAGGCGGCAAAAGGATGGTGGTGATGTCCTTTCTCTGACATCAACCGATTATTAAAATTACAACTTACGGAAAATAAAACTACTGAAGATGTCAACAGCTGACATCTTCTTACAAAAGTGTTCCTATCTTTTACAAGTACTGACAAAAGTAAACTACTGAAATCCTACAACGACTGAAGAACAAACTCTTCAGTCGTTTATAACTACTGATACTATAACAACTGAAGAACAAGCTCTTCAGCTGTTGTACAAACTA
>BJCO01464664.1:0-10685 GCA_018326465.1 Flaveria floridana | reverse complement strand
CAGCTGAAGTTCAAGTACTGAAGACTACATCAGCTGAAGTTCAAGTACTGAAGACTACATCAGCTGAAGTACTAAAGACTTCAGAGGTTGTCATAACAGCTGAAGTAGTACTCTTCAGTTGTTGTGATGGTTTTCCTTTTCAGTAGTTTTCTTTCAGAGTTTACTTATTGTAAAATGTCTGAAGAGCCTGTTCTTCAGACGTTGTAGTTCAGTAGTTGTAGTCTCAGTAGTTATGTTAGTTTACACTTAGCTTTTGTAAGAAGATGTCAGCTGTTGTAAGACATCTTCAGTAGTTTAGTTATCTTTCAGTAGTTGTTGTAATAACGGTTAGATGTCACTATCAAGTGACGTCAGCTGACGTCACCTTCCTTATAAAAGGGAGGCTGACCTAATTTTGTAAATGCTGAAGCGTGTGATTGAATGAAATATTCCTTTTTGCAGAAATACTTTCTCTCTCTATAACCGTATTGTTCCATTGCATTATCATTTGTGCTCTTGCTTGAATTTGTCTAATTCTTATACAATTCCACTGCAAATCCTAATCTAATTGATCAAACGAGGTCAGAGATCCTTTCAAAATGCGTGTATACGTATGCATGTATACGTATGCGTGTGTACGTATACGTGTATACGTATATGTATAAATACATATATATATATATATATACATATATATATATACACATCTATATACATATATATGTGTATATATATATACACATCTATATACATATATATGTATATATATACATCTATATACACGTATACGTATACACGTATACGTATACACGTATACGTATACACGTATATACGTATACACGTATACGGATATACGTACACGTGTACGCGTCTACGGGTACGCGTCTACGTGTACGCGTCTACGTGTACGCGTCTACGTGTACGCGTCTACGTGTACGCGTCTACGGGTAAGCGTATACATGTAAGCGTATCCGTGTACGCGTATCCTTGTACGCGTACGCGTGTATGCGTACACGTCTCCGGGTACGCGTACGCATGTACACGTACGCGTACGCGTACGCGTATACGTATAGGCCTATACGTATACACGTACACGTATAGGTATATACGTATACGCGTACACGTATAGATATAGACGTATACGTGTACACCTATATGTATACACGTATACGTATAGACGTATACGTGTACACGTATAGGATTGACGTATACGTGTACACGTATAGGTATAGACATATACGTGTATAAGTATAGGTAAAGACGTACACGCGTACACCTATACGTCTACACGTATACGTATATACACCTATGCGTATACATGTGTACGTATATACCTATACGTGTACGCGTATACGGGTACGCGTATATGGGTACGCGTATACGCGTACGCGTATACGCGTACGCGTATACACGTATACGCGTACGCGTATACAAGTACGCGTAGACTTGTACGCGCATACGTCTACACATATAGATCTACGCGTATACGTCTACGCGGTGACGTCTACGTGTATACATCTACGGGTATACGTCTAGGCGTATACTTCTACTTGCAAATACTTTACCTCGATGCATATACCTAATTGCAAACCTGCGATAAGCGCCTCATATTTGGATTCATTGTTTGTAGCTTGAAATTCAGGTCTTATGGATTGGGGTATATTGTCCCCCATGGAGATTTAAATAGGATACCTAATCCTGTCCCGTTGACGTTGGATGCTCCATCTGTGAACAGGATCCAATATCCTTCCTCTTTGTTGAGTTGCTGAACTTCTATGTCTGCATCCTTGAGGATAGCATCGCTGAATCAGCCACCAAATCTGCAAGTGCTTGAGACTTAATGGTTGTCATGGGCTCGTATACTATATCGTAAGCATTTATCTTTACTGCCATTTTGCCATCCTACCTGACATCTCCGACCTTCTCATAATACACTTAATTGGATAGTTAGTTTTAACATGTATTGTGTGAGTTTCAAAATAATTTCGTAATTTAGTAGAAGCCATAATTAATGCAAGGATGAATTTTTCTAGATGAGAGTACCTGGTCTCTGCATCTAATAAGCTTTTAATTATATAATAGATGGGATGATGCTGACCTTCATGATCTTTCATAAAAACAACACTTACCATATTTCCGGATACAACTAATTATAAGGATAGAGGTTCTCCATCCTCTGGCTTCATAAGGAGTGGAGCTGAGGATAAAAATTTCTTTAGGCTTTCTAAGCTATCTCATGTTTCTCTATCCATTAAAATCTTTGATTCTTTCTGAGGATGTTATAGAAGTCCTTACACTTATGTGAGGATCTTGAAATAAATCTGTTAAGGGCCACTATTCCTCTTTTTTCTACCATGTATCCTAGAAATTTTCCTGCTTTGACTCCGAAATGGCACTTTAATGGATTGAGATTCATATTGTATTTGTCCAGGATTTTGAAGGCTACTTCTAGATCCTTAAGGTGATCCTTCGTTTTCATTGACTTGACTACCATGTCATCAATATATGCCTCCATTGTCCCCGACCTTTTTTTGAACATCATATTGACCAGCCTTTGGTATGTAGCACTTGTATTTTTTAGACTAAAAGGCATAGCAATATAATAATATATAAATGAGGGGGTCATGAATGTGGTATCCTCCAAGTTAGAAGGTTCAATATGTATCTGTTGAAATTCTGAGGATGCATCCATGAATGTAAGGATCTCATGTACTACAGTCGCATCCACTATAGATTTTATATGTGGCAGGGGAAAAGGATCTTAGGGGCATGCTTTATTAAGGTCTAAATAGTCCATGCGTACTCTCCACTGTCCATTTTTATTTTGCATGACTACCATATTGGCTAGCCATCTTGGGAATTTAACTTCTTGTATCATCCCTACTTTTAATAGCTTACCCACTTCTTCTTGGATCACCATATTTCATTCTGGCGGGAATTTTCTTCTTTTTTGATGTAATGGCCCGGAATCTAGGTTAACATTTAATTTATGTGTAATAACATCTTTAGAGATACCTTTCATGTTGTTGTGCTTCCAGGAGAAGCTTGACATTCTGCTTTTTAAGAATGGAGTTAGACTTTTTTCTACATTTTCACGGATATCGGATCCTAGATATGTTTTCTTTTCAAGATCTGTAGGGTCTAATGATATTTCTTTAGTTCCTGCTTGGAAGCTTCAAGGATCTCGTATCCTTCTTTCTTTAATTGCTATCCTAGCTTTGGCCTGGATGTAGCGTTCATGGAAGATGTGTAGCATTCCTTCACTTCTTGCTGGTCACTTTTTATTTTAACTACCCCAAGTGGATGGAAGCTTTACGCATTGGTGGTATGTTGACAGTACCACCTTCATGTTATGGATCCATGTTCTCCCAAGAATCACATTACAGCAGGATAGACTATCAATCACGTAGAACTTCTAAATGGTGATGATTTCTACTATATAAATGGGTAGCTTTATCTTCTACTGTGTTTTTTGACTCCACGTTGAATCCAACAGGCACTGAAGTTCTTGGCACGATCTCTTTTTCATCAATGTTCATCTTCCTCAACACGTCCAACTGTATTATATTGACAGATCTTCCTCCATCTACAAGAATCCTGCACACATAATAGTTAGCAATATATAAAGTAATTACCAGGCTGTCATGATGTGGATCCCTTATGCTGGTGAGGTCATCATCATCAAATGTGATCACGATGCTTCTCGTGAGACTAGTACTTCTAATTGGTCGCTCACCATCTTTAGATTTGGTTTCTTTTGCATGCCTTTTAGCTGTTGAGTATGAAGTGCCACAGATACTGAATCCTCCTGATGTAAAATTTATAACTTTAATATCCGGAGGAGGAGACGCTGCTCTCTTTGTAACTTCAAGATTTTGGGCTTTGGCTTTCTTGCTTCTCAATAATTCTTTGAGGTGGCCCTTTCTTAGGAGATATCTTATTTCTATCCTCAAAGCTATACCATCATCACTGTTGTGACCAAATTCCTCATGGTAGGCACACCATTTAGACTTATCTTTCCATGCAGTTGAGGAATTCCCATCCTTCCTTAGCCATCTCGCTTTTTCTCCTAGATTCTACATAGCAAACATTAGGGTAGTTGTATCAACAGAAAAAAAAGTTATTCTAGGATACTCTTCATCATCTTCATCTTCCTCCACTATATTAGCACGCGAGTTATCATGCTTAGAATAAGGCTTGGGATGATACTGCTTCCAAGGAGAAACAACTTTCTTTTTAGCGACTCGCATTTAGGAATTTCGATCCTTTTATGGATCTTTTTATCTTCTTCGAGCCTGATAAATCTTAGACCACAGTTGCGAGCTTCATCGCAATTCTTGCATGGGTTCATGATGATATTATCATAGAATGGGCAATCCTTCGTCAGACCCATCTTGAAAGCTTCCTCCGCAGCCCATATATCGAGGTTTGGGATATCCAGAGCTTCCCAACTAAATCTGGTTATGAAATCATTAAGAGATTCATTTTCATGTTGGGTTACTCTTTATAGATCCTCTATCAATTTCTCAAAGGATCTGCTACATGGAAACTGGTTATTGAACAAGTTAATTAAGTGAGGAAAAGAGGTTATAGAGTTATCGGGGAGATTGAATTACCATTTCAAGGCTGGCCCTGTCACGGTTGAACCAAAATCCTTACAGAGGCAAGCCACTTTAATACTTGCAGGGATTGGATTGATTTCCATCCTTTCCCTATACTAAGCCACACACTCCTCTGGATCCATAGTTCTATCATACAGTTTCATACTCGGTGTTTGGAACTTCTTGGGGATTTCTACATCGCATATAGGCCATGCGAATCTAGACTTCTTATTGTCCTTGACAAGAACTTCATCAATTGGCCTTATGACACCAGGAATGTTACAGATCATATCCTTCAATTTCTATATTTCCCTTGCTATGTCTGCATTCATACATGTTCCCTATGAAACTGGCGGGTTAGTAGTAAATGGTGCAGTATTTAAATTGTTACCGTTTTAAGGATGTTGCATCCTTGAGGATCCTTGCCCTGATGACTAGGGCACCCAAAGCTTGTGGTTGGTTCAGTTATAGCATTGGTCTGTATTAAGATGAAATCACCCTGATGTACTTTGGAGGAATTCAACCGGTACTGATCCGTGGATCCTAAGCTGGAGGATACTGGGTATAGTTAAGGAGGCTACGTCATGGTCTCGTGAAGCATGGTGGATCCTTGGGAATTATGCATCATAGACCCTTGAGGATATGCCCCCATGCTCCCATATGAATGCGATCCAGGATGGCTTGCTTGTTAAGAAAATAAGGACCCTGACAAAGGATGAGTAATAGGTCCTTGCATGATCATGGACCTTGCGGGGTGTGTCGATGAGGATGCTTGATATTGAACACTTGAAGGCTCTGCAGGGCTAAAGCTTAGATTTTTTAGGATCAAGGGAGTGACATCCTCCTCCGTTTTCTTTGATTTTATGAGCTCCTCTATCTCCTTGAGTAGATTCACCTTGGTCCTTGTTTGTTGATCCATCTACTCCTTTACATGTCTAATCAAAGCATAAAGATCATTGCTAGATATTACCATATCTGTGGATGGAGCCTAGGTGAAAACAGGCAATCCCGCTCTATTGGATGAATCATCCTTCTTCTTCTGATTTCCGGTAGGAGGAGGAAGAAGGTTAGTCATCATTGAAGAGCTAGTTGAGGGGGTAAAAACAGATGAAGATTAGGCTGAGTGAATATTTCCAGAGATGAAAATAAGCAAGAAAAGATCAAAACACAGTTTGCACCACGGTGGGCGCCAAATTGTTTTGGTTAAAAATCTGCATAAGGACTTTTTATCCAAATTAGTAAAGTGAGGTGAAGTGTTTGATCAATGTAAAACAAATGTAAATAAGAATAACGACGAACACTATGATTTATATGAGGAAAAGCCCTTGTTCAATGAAAGTCACCGGCATAAAAATCTCGGGTGGTGAAAAGTATCACCATCGGTTTATATTTAATGTTAAAAAACAAAGTACAATTGAGAGGATCTTCATGAGATCATTTCTAAGTGTTACAAGAGCAATCGAGACTGTTAGTGCATGTGAAATAATCAGATAGCAGGTGTTCTATATGATCTCACGAGCTCAGATTAAATAACTAACAAGTATAACAACTTCTAAGGATTTCCTTAAACCAAATCTTCTAGCCGTTGAGCCTTCTCCCACGCTTCCCTTAAAATCCAGGGCGTGTAAGGGAAAGACAATAAGAAAGATTCAAGATAAAGACTAGAAGAAGGGGCTTTAATAAGAAACATGGTCAATATCCGTCTAATAAGCAACTTGGATTTCAAGTGAGCGTTGGTCAATTAATACTCTTTATTGGCTGAATCCTTAGAAGGATGAATTATCCATTCTGTACCTGATTAGGCTGTTGCATTTTTGAATACCTGTGAAATCCACCCATAACAACTACACCTATGAATGCTAATGAGAAGATTAAATCAAAAGATGGAGTAGAGAAAATAAATGCATACAGGTACAGAAGTTTGAATAGTGGCTTAACCTATGTAACTCACACAAGACAAGACATAGTATGTATAATATCTAGGTTCATGTAAGACCCATATGTTCTTCATTATGGTGCAGTAAAAAGGTGTTATGGTATCTTGCTATCACCTTAGGATATTGTTTATCGTATGGATGGGAAAGTGATGTGACTCTCGTTGGCTTTACCAATAGTGACTTGGCTGGTTCATTTAAAGATGTGCGAAGCTTGTCTACCTATTCTTTCTCGACTGGAACAGGAGCCATGTCTTGGATGGAAAAAAAGCAAAGTATAGTTGCCTTCTCCACCACCTGAACTAGAATACATGGGTGCAACAGCTGCGACATGTCAAGCTGTTTGGTTACGAAAAATGTTGAAAGAACTTGGTCATACGCAGATGAAAGATACTCTGATTAGTTATGATAAGCGGTCCACCATTTCTTAACATGAAACCCAACTTTTCATATCCGTACCAAGCATAAATTATATTAAGTATCATTACATTCAAAGTGTAGAAGTTGTGGATCTCGAACAAGAAATAGAACATAAAATGAAACAAAACGTACATGGTTCTGATTTATTCTTCAAACACAAAATCACTTGGATTATCCCCTGCATCATGGAACACTATTAGATAAACTTATTTCGCGGGTTACACGCGAATGATTTCTCAGATTAGTCAGACATATGTTAAATGGAGTTGAATTTTGATCGAAAACTAAGAGAATGTTCTTCAAGAATTCACTGTAACTATCTCTGTTCTTGATCGAAAGAGCCATACAAAAACTATAATATCATTGGCCTTTGTTTTGATCGGGAGAAAAAAGAACAACAATTGTTATTTAAAAAACTTTCGGTTTCTTATCTTAGTTTTTATGGAGAAAAAAATTAATACATAGTATCACATGTCCGCTTTTAAATTTTTCTAATACAATTGACCAAGGGGAACCGACATGCAAAAACCCTCGATCAACCCCTTTTATTTTGTGTTCAAGGTTAGATCCAACTCAAGTAAAATGAATCTATTATTAGTTTTAAAGCCCACTTCAAAACATATTAATTATTTAGTAAACCCCAAAATTGTTAGCTAAGTAAAAATATAATTAAAGCCAAATAAGATTAGAATTAAATCGAGCCCGCACTCCCGTGACACCTAACTCGTTAATCTCTAACGTTGTTTATTCGATGATCATGTTAATCCAATACATTAAAATATGCATTGATAACACTAAATTAAATTACTAACATTCCTGCAGTACCGTTTGAGAGTGGTCAATACAATCAGTTTCATAATGAGGAGAGAGTTAGAACATTTAGTAGATCAAATATGAAACCGGGTTTAAGTTAAAGATGCTAAGAACACAAATAAGTATGAGATAGAACAAAGAATAAGAACAGTGTGAATCCAAGGATCGCAATAAGGAATTATCAGTGATAGAATGGAACCAAGTTAATAATTGCGGAATGATCATTAACTGTTGTTTAGTTGTTTTGTTTTATAAATAAATATCAAACAGAATAAATAACGAACACAATGATATCAACGTAATAATTAAACAAACAAGATTTGATTCAAAAGTATTTCATTAAAACTGATTAATGAGTACAGATGAATAAATAATGAATGCAATAAATAATAATTGCTTCAAACGTGTTGATGTTGGTGATATATTGATGTGACGACTGCTAGGGTTCGTGATTGATTGTGTGAATCGATGTGATGTTTTGTGTTTGCCGTCTTATTGCTTTTGTGTATGTTCGATGTGAAACCTAGAACTCATATTTATAGACAATTGTGAATCTGTTAAGGAAACACCGGATCTCTTGGGATTCAAAATTGTCTTGTTGACTTGTTGACTTTTAACACTTGTATAATGCAAGTCCAAGTGTTTGGTCTTCCGCAACCACTTTTGTCTTCCGCAGCTACTTTTGTCTTCCGCATCTACTTTTGTCTTCCACAGGAATCTTGTTCTTCCAAAGGTAGTTTGTTCTTCCGAAGGAGTCTTCACTTCAGTTTCTTCTTATGGTGTTTGTTCATCAGTGAATATTGATGTTCATCCATAGAAGATCTTCGGATGTTTGTCTTGTAAGACATATCTACGGAAGAACAAAAATGTTCATCTGTAGAAGATCTTTGGATGTTTTTGTAAGAAACATATTTATGGAAGAACAAAAATGTTCATCTATAGATGTTTCTTACACTTAGTCGATTTCACAAATTGACCGAGTATAATGTTTTTTTACCTGCAATTATACACATAAATCAACACACATATGGGTTAACCTATATACATAATGCATACATCAAAATAGTGAATTACAATCATTCATTACAAGTATTGATTAAAGTTCTAAGCCTATACAAGATGATCTAGTTCTATGGTTCCTAGATCTAACAATACCCCCCCCCTCCTTAGGCTTAGACACTTGTAATCAGCTCTTCAAAACTGAAAGCTCCTTCACTCTTGCTATAATTTTGTTGTAGAAGTATGAGACAACAGTCTTTTGATCATCATACTTGTAGTTGATCTTCATCTTGCTAATCTTATGTAAAGTTTCAAAACTGAGTCCCAAAACATCTTCTTCAGTTGTAAGAGTTTCCAAAACAATATTGTTGTGGACTATTTTCAACTCATCTTCTTCTGTGATTCTTAGTTCTGATTCTTCTTCAATGTTAGCTCCTTTCAACAGTCCAACATCATGTCTTCTTCTCTTGTATGCTTTTGCATGCAGTTTATCAACCACTTGAATCATGTTTAACATATAGGCATATATCATTCTGAGCTCTTTTATCAGACAACTTTAGGAAGAATTTGTCATGCAAGTATGAAGTGTAGCTGGGGTGGAGCAACTTGATTTCCATAGGATCAAAGATCCTGATCCGATCAGCTTTCTTATTCTCTGCATTCCTCAGCAGCACTAATTCTTTGGTCTTCTCAACATATCCCTATTCTGTTATGGGATATGTATATTGATTTCCATCAAATCTTTTAATAGCTATTGAATTCCTGTTTTGGTGTCCAACCCTCTTTAAAAACTCATCATCTACCATTGTAGAGGAGTTGGAGTTTGATCTTTTCATCGTTTCTATTCTTCATTTGTGCTCATCATCCTCTCTCTTAGCTTCTTTTAGCACATCGTCTCTGAATTTAGTCTTTAAATTTCCTACCAATACAGATAAGTCTTGTCCTCTTGGGTGAATTGGGTAGTTAGAGATGATTAAGCTTTGCAGATCTTTGAGGTCACTTTCAAGTAGGCATAATACTGAGACTACATCATGAAAGTATTGAATCCTTCCAGATGTTCTCTTTGTGATTGCACAGTCCCACTCTTGATCATATTTCCAGGCCATAATCCTGTTGTCTTCTATAGAGTTGGGACCTGTGATGTGATCAAACAACTCTATCAAGGTAGACTTTTGTTCTGTAATCTTTCTGACTGTAGTACCCAATGGCCACACTTTTCCAGGTATAACTGCTCATGGCTCTCTGATCAGTTTTTCTTTACCTTTATGCTGGACTTTACTATCAACTGTTATTGGTTCAGCAATGGTTTTATTATGTTGCTCAGAATCAGTCTTTGGAGCTTCAGTCCTGAACCTCACTCCAGTTTCTAGCTCAACAGCCACTACATGCTCCATCATCCTCCTTAGCTCACCAACTATTCTTCCCTTAAGCTCATGTACTTTGTAGTTATGACCCTACAGTCAACAGGTCATACTGTATTTGCTAAGCTTTGATGTATCACAGTGACCTAAGTCTTTCTTGATATTCTGAATAGATTGGAATGTTGTGAATGCATCATAGCCACAATTAAGGATCATGAATCTAGAAAGCTTAAATTCTTTTAGTATATCCTTCATTTTAGTCAGATTCATCCTCTCAACCATGTCATACGGAAACCCATGGTTGATAAAGGTCATAAACATGGTTGACTAAGGCTTCTCTTCTAATATGTCTTTTGTTGTCAGAAGATCATTAGCCGTTGAATCTTTTTGTTCTTTTGGAGAGTCCATCTTGGTAAGCTCATTCCATTCATCATCACTGTCACTATCTTTATGAGAAATGGTATTCACAGTAGATAATTCTACTGAAGGAGTGTGTTCAGGGGACATGGATCTTGATCTTTTGGGTGAGTCTTCAATCTCAATTACTTCCTTCTTGAAGGACCCCAAATACTTCCTTT
>BJCO01464657.1:0-10088 GCA_018326465.1 Flaveria floridana | reverse complement strand
CTCCCGAGGACCTGTTCCTCTCCTTCCTTTCTCCTTCTCTTACAGCTTTTATTACGTCAATCACAATAGATGGTAAGATTGTCTGCATGACTTGTGAACCTCTTCCACCACAGCCTCCTTCACTAAGGCCCTTAAATTAGCACTCTCATCACCACCCTCCGGATGAGGGGTCTCAGGCTCTTTATGAGCCACTTCTTCAGCTCTAGGCCTTCCTCTCGTGACACGTGATCCAGCACCACGTCCTCCTCAGGCCCCACCTCTAGAATCCTTAGAAGTTCTATCTCCAGCCATTCCCTAAATGCTATAAGATTCAAACACTAACACAGTCATTCAAGGTAATAGCTCAGTTTATGTTAAGTATAGTAAGTCCCTAATTACAGTGGCCAGTTGTGATTAGCCACTTACTTTACTCTTCATACCCCAAGCATTTACTATCTTGACTATATCAGTATATAAATCTACTAAGGGCAAACAGATCAAATAACATGTGCACATAATACCAGTTAACAATAAAGAAAATACCTGATGGCATGTAAGTACCCGAACTGGCATCCCTTCCGTTTGTCCCATTCTCAGTTTAAGTTTAGATTTCTTTTAAAAATATTTACCCATTTCACTTAAACTTTGGCCCTGATACCAACTTGTAAGGCCCCGTTCCCGGGCACCTCACAGTTGGACTATCATTGCACATAACACATAAAAATACATTTAATTAGAACATCGCAGCGGAATAATTCAAAATCATTTCATATATTGACGACAGCTTTTATAAAATAATACAATGTAGTTAACTGTTACAAAAAATCACAATTTGCATTACATCACAAAAACGTTATTTTTATACAAATGGATGATATCCCAAAAAAATGCCAAGTAGCTGCCCCGTGCCATCCTCAGCAACAATTACCTGCCAACTGGAAAATACATAAAAGTCAGCGTTGCTGAGTGAGTTCTAGTTTTATATGTATCAAAATACCTTTCTATTACATACTTTTACTTATGTATACGATCACACATCATACGTACATTCAAACAGTGTTCATTGTTTATTTCGTTCTTTCATACTTTTATTATTATCTTTCCTCATCGTATTCATACTTTCATTTCATTCTTTTTATTAGCATTTGCTTTCGTATACATACTTTCATTTCATGTTTTTCATTAACATTCTCTTTCGTATACATTCTGTCGTTTCGTACTTTACACTATCTCTTACTTTCATTCTCATACTTCGTATTGTACATTACATCATTCTTTTATTGTTCTTACTTTCTTTTCGTAGGTTACGTCATTCTTTTACTTTCATACGGATATATGTACAATACCCTAAACATTGTGCACGAAGCTGATGCTGGGTCTATGGTAATTAAATCACGAACATTGTGCACGAAGCTGACCCAATCACCTAGGGCAAGTCATCTCTCCCTTTCATTTAGACCAATTAGCAATACTCCGAATATTGTGCACGAAGCTGATGTTGGGCCTGTGGTAATTAACTCACGAACATTGTGCACGAAGCTGACCCAGTCACCTAGGGCATAGCACAAAGGTCTTTTATCTCAATGATTGACCCTGCATGCATCCTTCGGGTTATTATAACCGCACACAGTTGAGCTACAACAACATTGTTGTGCACCTCCTTTCTATTTATTTGCAAGCCATTCTTTCATTCGTTACATTTTACTTCTCATCTTTGTTACCTTTCACTTCGTTACGTTATTCTTTACGTTTCTTCATACATTTTTCATACTACGTAAAGTAATAACATAATATTTTACGTATTTTATAGTATAATATAAATACGTTTGAATACCATGAAAAGATAACACATTATGCATACCATACATCAATCATACATACTAGAATCCTAGACCTTCATATAATCATACTTAAAATAGGTAATCATAGCCCATGGGTCAAACCAGAGTCAAACCCTACAAATTCTGGGTTTCCTAAAAATCCAGGAAATTTTCTAAGGCTTAGGTGCATGGGCATTATGCAGGCGCATGGACACTATGCAGGCGCACGGGCACTATGCTGGCGCATGGACTTCTGGGCGTATGGAAACACTTAGGCGCATGGAAAGGTTCTGGGCGCATGGGCACTATTGGGGTGCATGGCCCAACACTTGGTCATCCTGGGCAAATTCCAGGCACATGGCTACTTTTTAGGCACATAGTGTTTTGGACGCATGGGGAACACTTAGGTAGTTTTGACCGTTGGGCGTATGGGCCACTATTTAGGCGCATGGGCAACCAACTCTCCTTAATCAACACAATCTCAGTCCCAAGTTCAAATCTAACCTGTTCTAGGCTCAGTTCTTACACTCTAAGCAACAAGACACATTCATAACACAATCATAACATCATATTCACCGATAACATACACCCACCCACATACACATTCGCACATACATAAGGGCATATACACCCATTTGTAAAAACATACTTACATGCATTTTCCAGCCCCAAAATCAGTAAAACATATAAAAGTGGGGTTCTAGAACTTCCCTTATGCAACTTTCGTGTATGACTCCTTCAAACTCGAATGTAATTGAGTTCGACCACGTAGACACGCACCAGAACATACACCCAAACACAAACAAACACATAAGCATAAGGCCGATGCTAGAACTAGCCAAGAACAACTTAAAAACACTAAGTCTTACCTTAAATTTGGTTTCTTCTTGTTCTTCTTCAAGAAACCCGATGCTTCTGCTTTCTCTCTAAAAAATCAGAATACAAAAGTGATGTGAAGAGCATTATGGGTGGCCATGCCCACTTTTGTACAAAATAATATTACAATTTTGTGCCTTTTACCCATTTAACCCCTCAACTTGGGTTAAATTTCATTTCCTCCCTTTTTGCCGTTTTATTCTTTATGGCACAACTTTTTATAATATCGGGGTGTTACAGTTAGGAGTATCAAGAGTTCTCAAATTTGAAAGAGTGGTGTTTGGAGGCAGTCGAGGTGAGTTTCTAGACCCTGGCATTTACTTGTTTTCAACATGTTTGGGGCTGAAAATGCATGTAAAACAATTTTAGGAATTGTGAAGTTGTTATTCATGGTTAGAAGGCTAGAATTGTGAAGTTGTGAAGTTGTTATTCATTTTTACAAATGTTATGTATGTTAACCATATGATGTATTCATGTTATTCATGAGGCTAGAAAATTGACTTAGAAAGTCTAAGTGAGGCTCATGCGCCTAAACAGTACTCCTATACGCCTGAACAGTACCTCATGCGCCTAAATATTTCCTTAGAAATACTAAGTGTATGATCATGCGGCTAAATAGTAGTTCATATGCCTAAGTATTTTGCCCAGATGCCTAAGTGTTGGGGTTATGCGCCCCAATAGTGCCCATGCGACTAAACTTTTCCTCAGACGCCTAGGTATAAGCTCATGAACTTGAACAGTACATGCGCCTAAAAGTCAGGCTGAAAATACCTAATGTAGAGTTCATGCACCCAAATAGTGCTGATGTGCCTAAGCAGGGCTCATGCGCCTGCATAGTGCCCATGGACCTTGACACTTAGAAATTTTTTTGGAATTTTGGGAAAGATTAGAATTTTAGGGTTTGACCGTAGTTTGACTTGTGAATTATATTTATCTATTTTATGCATGGATATGTGTTGTTTTTATATTCCATAATAAATAGTATCATGTGACTTTAAGTTGTGTGCTTATGATCGTAAACGTAAAGTATTATCATTAAAGAAAGTTAAAAAATTAATGATAATAAAAGTGGAACATAAAGAACGAATGAATGAAAAGTCTTGCAAGCAAAATGAAAGGAGGTTCACAACTTAATGAGAGTTGCTAGCTCAACTGTGTGTAATATAACATGCGATTTTGGCTAACCCATGAGGGTTCACACACAGGGGGATCAGTTTTGGTGACTGATCCATAGTACAAAATGGGATCCTTGTCACTTTACCTTGAGAATAAGGCGATTGTGTGTCGGGAATAAGGTGGCTATGTGGCCAACGATAGGGGTAAAGTTATGACAGGATCTAGAAACAGTGAAAGATAATGATAAAGTGCAACGAATACATGCGATAATGAATGATGAATAAGGTTATACCTTGTTGTATGTATGATGAATGCTCACATATGAAAGTAAAGAATGTATTTTATGAAAAATAGTATTTCCATATATGAACTGTATAAAGTATTTTAACACTTTAAAACTAGAACTCACTCAGCAACGTTGACTTTTAAGCATTTTTAGGTGGCAGGTAATCATTGCTGAGGATGGCACGAGTGTGGAGCTCCTCGGCATGGCAAGACCGACATCCATTCACGTATAATAATATTTTTTTTGTAATGCAATTAAATAATGCTTTTGTAACTTAAACAATGTTGTATTGCTCAACAACAGTAATTATAAATGAAATGCATGGTTTTTTGTTAATGTAATTCTGCTGCTTAATCCTATGAAATGTGTATTGTTTTATATAATAATGCGATGATTGTCCAACTGTAAGATCTTTGGGAATGGGGCCTTACATGTCTGGGTCTTGGAAGATAATCCAATTTCTGAACATAATATTCAATTGTTTGAAATCAGCTTTGTTCTTCAGTCTTGGTCGTTTAAGACCACTGTTTGTTCCTGAAATTTCATCAGACATGTTTGTTAAATTTTAACTTAACAATTTAAGTCAAATTTGACTGAATATTTAGCACGTTGCTAAATTTGATTTTATCCTAAAGTCACTAGGATTTGTTTGATGTTTATGACACTTTTAATTATTTACTGAATAAAGGAAATTAATTAATTACTTAATTAATGTCACTATTACATCTCAGTAGACCAAAAGGAAAATTCTGTTAAGAATGTCATAATCAGTCAAAATAGTCAAAACCCTTCAATGAATCCGGTCAAAAAGTCAAAACCTTATAAACAAATATTTTATTTAAAAAGTTAACTTTTATGGATCAAAAAGTAATTTTTTCAGAAAATTCAAAAGAAGAATGTGTTTCTTCTTTGATTTTGAGTGTTTAACCAACACAATCATCAAAGATTATGAAGGTTTTAATGATCAAAAACTAGGGTTTTCTTAGGGTTTTTTGGCTGTTGTTATAACTTTAACAAATATAATAATCGGTTTGTTGTTTGAAGATGTTGAATTGCCTGATTTGAGTGTAGACCAACTCAAATATGATATTTAAATACAATGAATGGATTCAAAGTATTCAAATGAGTATTTGTATGATGAAAATCGATAAAACAATACTTATGTATTGTTTTATGAAGAAAACTTGAATAAACCGATGAGGTTTTATGAGTTTTGTGATGAACACGTTTGAAAATTGTGTTTGAATGATGTTTTGAGCTTTAAGCACACAAATTCTTCAATAAAATGCACAAAGACAGATTATCAAATTATGTTTGAAGCATATGCTGTATGTTTGTAGTAGAAGAAGGTGTTTGTGTTGATTTTCATCTTGAAGTGTATATTTTGAAGCTAATGAACCACATATATCATGTTGTTGAATGTGAGGACCGAAAATCAGATATTTGATTTGAGCCAAAGCTTTGATACCACCTAATGAAATCAAAAACACTTCTAATGTTTTAAACTTGTTAAAAAACCAGAACAAGCATAAGTGTATGATTTTCCTAAGGATCTTTTCTAATCTCTCAACAAAGATAACAACCAGGTTGTTATATTATATTCAACAAACAATAATCATGGTACGGAAACCCATGATTAGAGTTATGATATAAGTGTGTGATAGTGTGTATGATTGGTAGTGATTGAATGCTTGGATGATAATAACTGCATGATTGTATTGATTTGTTCAAAAGCTTACGAAGATTGTGCTATTTATAGCCTATACAGATAGCTACATACAATTACAAAATTGCCCTTATCAAAACGAAATTACATAAAAAAACCTAAGTCTATGTTAGACTGTCCAATGTGGATGCTTAATTGTCTGCTGTGGATGATGAATAAGCAACCTACTATGTCTTGGATGCTGTCCGCTATGAACATTTGTTGTATGCTTGTCTTGTTAGTTGTCCGCTATAGAGTGTTCATCCGTTGTGGATTGAACATCCGATGTGGCTTGTTCATCAGTTGTAGACTTTGTTCATCTACCGTGTGTGATTGTTCATCCGTTGTATACACTTGGAAGTTGTTCTTCATCCACTGTGTAGATTTGGTCATCCGCTGTGGGTATTTCTTCATCCACTGCCAACACTTTTCAAACTTGTCATAGATTTGTTCATCCACTTCAGTTGAAGTGTCAAAGGGCTGGGATGCCATGGTTGAGATCTGAATGATGTAGTCACTTGGTGAAGTGAGAGCCTCTTCCATATGGATCTCCTAAATATGTTTAGGGAGATCCACTTTAGTAGTGGATGGATGATATAGACTAGACATGGAAGAGGTAGGAGTACTCATCTCTCCTTGAGCAAGGGTGGGGAAGAGAGACTCATGATACTTACTTAAGCCCATGTATTCATCATCATAGAGCTCTAGGTTGGGTATTGGTTGGTTAAGATGTAGAGGCTGGGGATGGCAACTTTCCCCTAACGATTGATCACTAGAGTTTTGAGACTCTGAGTGAAGGCTTAAGGTTCCTGGGGTTGTGAGCTCATCAGGCTGAGCATGAGGAACCTCAGTATTGATCATTGGTGAGATATGAGCGGTTTGCTCCTCCGGGGAAGTAGGGGCTTCAATGTCCACTTCCTCCTGTATGGGTGGTGATATGGGGGCCTCTACAAGGGGTTTGGTTTGATTTTCTTTTATAGGTGATGGTTATTTGTGGCTGTGTTGGTTGTTCAGAAGTAGAAGGTATGGGTTCAATACTAGCTGGTGCTGCTAGGTTGTCACATTAAGCAATGAGCGCTAACATTTTTGGGACAAGGGTTGTTTCTACCCTTGAGAAGCCCACAGTAGGCTTTCTCATAGTCTTAAAGATGTCGGGCTTTATCTGTCCCAATTTTAGAACATTATCTGTGCCCCTTAACAATGAGCACAATTCACAGTTGTAACAACCCCTCCTTAATCCTAAGATGAGTAAATGGCTTATGATACATCTCTAAGTAGGCCTTTGACTAAGCCATGCACCTGAACAGTGCCCATGCGCCCGAACAGTGCCCATGCGCCCGAACAGTGCCCATGCGCCCGAACATTGCCCATGCGCCCGAACAGTGCCCATGCCCCTAACAATGCCCATGCACCTAAGTCCTGGGCATCCCAGCAGTGCTCATGCACCTAAACAGTTGTCATGCGCCTAAGTCCCAGGCATCCTAACAGTTGTCATGCGCCTAAACAGTTGTCATGCGCCTAAGTCCCAGGCATCTCAACAATTGTCATGCGCCTAAATAGTTGTAAAGTGCCTAGAATTTTTCTTATGTATTCGATTATATATTCAACTTTTGATTAATTTTCATGTTTGTTTTACACCCGATGATAGTAATTAAATAATTTAGAGTTTAGTATTTGACTAGATATTATCCTTTATATGATTATTAGAGACTAATAAGGATCTTTCAACACTTAAACAAATTAAGATGATATGGGTATCCATAACATCCGCGGTTCAACAAAAATAATAATAATAGATTTCAAATAAAACCCTTGATATAATTTTCTTCTTGGCCGCCCAAACCCACCAACCAAAAAACATTCTGTGAAACCCCAAAAACCACTTTAATACCCCACCAACCAAAAAACATTCTGTGAAACCCCAAAAACCACTTTAATACTCCACCATTCTCTCTTTTCGATACATGAAAATATCACATTTCACTCTTTCTCTCGGACTCTGTCTCACTCCTTCCCTCGGAATCACTTTTAACCGAAAAACACACACACACACACAAACACTCCACTACACTCTCATTCCTAAAAACCAGGAGTTCCAGCCTTGATTCGAAGATCATAAGCTCCTTCAAGCCTTCTAACTACCTCAAACATCACTAAAAATCATAAATGTAAGTTTCATTGAACCCCTATGAACTAAATTTTAACATATTCACCTTTATCTTACTCCGAACCATACTCTCCTTGTTCTAACAGAAAGCTTGTTGCCATAACCTCGTAATTGTGGACTCAAACTTCACTCAAGGTACTATCCCATGTAAACTCGTGAATCTAGGGGTCGGTATATAAGGCTCCACATTGAAAACCCTCTTACTTATGTGTTATTGCACCATCTATCATCTTGAATTGTAAACCCTCCCAACCGAAGTTAAAAATTGCTTTAAAATAGTAAATGAATATTGTTATAATTTGATTTGAAAACTACAACAATAATTAGGTGATGTTTGGGCATGATTTATAGGGTTACACAAGTGCAAAAGGTGTAAATTGTCAAGTAGATACAACATATATGTGATACATAGTAAACCCGAGAATGATGATGCATTTTTCAGTAGTTTAGTGATGATTAAATGGTGGTAAACTTGTGATGGATGCTGAAAATATCAAAATAATGGTATATTAGGCAAAACAAGCTTGTTCGGTGACCCAAAAAATGGAAATAATTCACGAAATAAGTCATAACATGAAAAACCTAGAACTTAGAAATTTTCAGGCCCTAGAATAATTATTTTAGTAATAGAAATCGAATTTGGTGAATTTTTGGGTTAATTGGTAATTTCTATGAATTTAATTAACAAAGGTAAATTTAAACCGAGGGAATTTTAGATAAGATCTTGGAAAATAAAATAAGGAACCTGAAATCTATTAAAGTCATATTATTTCAGAAAAATAGAGACACTAAATTTAGAATTTGGTTGAGATTAAAAGACTTGAAACTAGACGCTAAAATTGACGGTTTTACCGTAACCGGTAACTAGAAACTTGCGTTTTAAACTTCACCAGGTAAGATCTGAAATTTTGGAGTTTAAACAGGCTCTAATAGGCTATAAAAATCTTATGTTGTGGATAATGTTGATACCTACTTATACTTGAATCACAATCATTAATTCTTTTGTGAACCGCTCATTTTATATGGGTAGATCTACTTGGGGAATCCTCCACACATAGCGCCTTCCTTGTAGGAAGGGTACCTCATTGGGATCCTGAGGGATTGTTTGTGGCATCTGACAGGTTTTTATAAGATACTATGGTGGACCATCTGGTAGGTATGTTAAACTGTTTGAGGCTCAGTTCTCCCTTTGGGGTTAACCGGTATAAGCATAACTTTAGAAGAGGCTAACCGGGACTGAGTGCAGGGTTGATTGTGACCCCACAACAGTGTTTCTTGATTTTAAACTTTAACTTGTGGACTTTTAGGAGTCCCTTTTGTTTTAAAACTTTAAGCACTTGAACTCACTAACTTTTTAGTTGACATAAAACTTTTTGAGCATGTTTCAAGTAACCCTTGATGGAGGTCTAGCTTGACTTGGAGGACTTATGGATGACCTAGCACCCTGACCTCATGGCGTTATTGATTTTAAACTTAAACTTTTGGACAATTTGTATTGGCTGTTACTTAAAACTCTGTACACTTGTGTTGAAACAATTTTGTTATTACCGGGCTAAACTGTATTGTCTTGGATTTATTTAAACCTATGTAATGCCATGTGATTTCTCTACTTGTGTGCTCTTGTGATGGTTCGTTTCTACTACCATGTATGTTGCTAGTCTGTGACGTCCCACCCTCCTTGGGCCCAGGGTGTGACAGATTAGTATCAGAGCCATAGGTTGTAGCGAAGTTGGGAATACCTTAGTATACCCTAGGCTACAACCCTGATACCTTAGGACTATCCTTGCTTGGGTGAATGTTGGGGTAAGTGAGTTGGATAAATTGATGATTACACTTGACCAACTTAATCATGAATTTATCAAACGCATATGACAAGATCTCAGCCTCTAGTTTGATCAATTAGGTTGTATTCGCAGCGGATTTAGCACGAGAATTAGCAATTATAGCAAGAACACATATGATTTTGCATGTAACAGTACAAATATAGAAAGAGAGAACAATTCTGCCAAAAAGGTATTTTCTATTACTCACACGTTTCGGCACCGTTTACAATTAGGTCATCTTCCTTTTATAGGAAGAATGACGTATGCTGATGTCACTTGATAGTGACATCAAACGGTTATTAACAAACTACTGAAA
>BJCO01464656.1:0-10684 GCA_018326465.1 Flaveria floridana | reverse complement strand
GGGCTTGACCAAACATTATCAGCGGTAGCTTCTCCATGAGCTTCACACCAGAATTCTTTGAATGGATCAAAGTTTTTAATGAAGTCATCATCACTTTCAACTACTTCAGCCACCAAAGCGTGATTGATTTCTTCTTCTGATTCCTTGATTTCAGCACTCCGATCAATGTTGATAAGTAGTGTTGTTTCCTTCTTTGTATCTGCAAAACAGTCAAACCGACTTTGTGCCATTGTGAGATTATCAGATTCGAAGGATTTAAACAGTTCTGCAAAAGCCATTTTTTATTTTATTTGTATTGCAATTAATCCCCCCCAAAGTTTTTTTATAAATCTTTTAAAATCATTGAATATTTCATCTTGTAACAATAACGTTTTGTCAAAATATGATCCAAAAAAAATTAACTCCCAGCCTTATTTCTTGATTAATTGCCCAGGCCCAATTAGATTGTTTAATTTATACCTGGCCCCAATTTGTTAGCCTAATTACTTTAATTTTTTTTATGAATTTAGCCTGAAATTGCTGATCCAAATTTAGCCCAATTTAATGATCCAAACCCAAGTCAATAAAAAAAGGCCCATTTAACAAACATAAACAAAATCCTAGATCTACAACTCAAGTCTTCTCTGACTTCAAACACCTACACAAACAACTAACTTAAAAATTTTTAGAGAGAGTGAGTGAAAGAGAAAGAAGAGATTGCCGCTTCAAAACCCCCACCCCCTTCCCCGTTCACCTCCGGCTGCCAGATGCTGGTGATGGCACCGGTGGCGAGTGAGGCAAGTGCCTAGCCTCCTCCGACTCTCCTGGACGCCCCGATCATGATTTTGGTGGTGGTTTCACCTAAAAATCAACATGTGTGGTGTGCATCGAAGGAGATGGTAGTGGTTAAGTGGGTTTCTGAAGTCGGTGGTGGTTATGGCGGTAGTGACGATGGTGCTGAGATATGGTGATGTTGGTTGTGTTTGTGGTTGATGGAGTCGGTTGTAGATGATGGTGGTGCAGCTGGGTTGTGATGGGATGGGGTTGTCAGGTTAAGGGGGACTGCGGGTTAGGGTGGTGCGAGTAGATGGCTGACAGGTTAGGGTTGGCGGTGGTGGGGGTGGCTACGAAGGGATGTGGCTATTGCTGCGGGAGGAGGTGGTCGTGGTGGGTGAGTGGTTACGGGTGTTTTTGATGGTGGTGTGGGGTTCTGTCAGGAGCATTATCGGTAGAGATGGAAGGATTTTGTGGTTGTGAGATCGAAAGGGAAGGTCTCCGAGTCACCGTCAAGCTCACCGTCCAGAACCGTCAGGCGAAGGTCTCCATCGTGCCATCCGCTGCGACGATGGTGATCAAGGCATTGAAGGAGTCGGAGCATGATCGGAAGAAGGTGAAGGTAGGAAGGGGGTCGTGAGATGGGTGGTCGTGGTTGGGTGATGCAGCGCTGGTGGATGGTGGTCGATGGTGGGTGGTTGTAGGGGTTAGATCTGTGGTGGTGATGTTTGTTGCATTTTTCAGATATGTTTTTCAATTTTTTTTTAAATCTGAAATATTAGCAGACCATTGATATGTTGTTGCTTGATATTGTTGGGTAATTTCACTTGAGTTGTAAGTAAATTCGCTCAGAATTAGTAGATTCGCCGGTAAGTGCGCTGGTAGGTTCGCCGGCAAGTTCGTCGGAACAGTAAGTTCGCCGGTAACTTCACCGGAATGTGTAAGTTCGCTCGGAAATGTGAACTTTTGTTCAAAATGGTGTAAATTCGCTGGCTAAATTCTCTGAATGAAGATTTGAAGATCTGAAGAACACCAAGAACACACACACAATGTGTGTATGAGAAATTCCTTAGATTTGAATTTTTCTTGTTGATTCTTGTGTGAATATTGTTGTTGAAGCTGAATTTGATGTAAACTATAAAAGATCTTATGTAACTTATTGTAGATCAGATCAAAATGATGATGAATAAAAACTCAAATCTACTTTCTCTCTCTAAAACCTCATTTTCTCTCTCTAAAATTCTCAACAATTTCTTCAAAATCAGCAACTATTCTTCACAAAAACTGATTCAAATGGCTGTTTTACCAAATTGTTGGTCCCAAGCAACACTTGAATCATGAATTTGATGAAGATTTTAATCAAACACATAAAATATAAAGAACATGGATGAACATCAAGAACAATGATTAAAACCCTTATTTCATATATTTGCATAGCATAATATGTTTACAAAGTGGAAACCCTAATCCTAGCTCATACAAGCTTACTTAAACCCTAATTACCACTTTTCTATTTATAGTGAATATAATATTAACTAATGACAGATTAAGCCCTTAGACTTAAACTAATTAGGTAAAATACCAATAAAACATAAAAAAGACTAAAATGTGATTAAATGCATTTTGTTGACACAAAATATATCTGTTAACAATAAACTCAAATTCAAATATATCTTCAACTAGTCATCTAGGATCTTCGTCCTGAACACGTCGTGTTTGACTTTTATGTTAACTTTGACCGTTGACGTGGACTTTGTTGACTTTGATTGTGTTGATAATATTAGACTATCTTTCAGACCCAACATACATGGTTTCCTTTGACTAGTCTTTTCATATTTTTGAAATTTGTATGTCCCAAGCGTCTATGCCAAAGTTATGACTCATCAAATGATGCCTTAAACACAAGACAGGTTTCTTCTTTGAGATGTGCAGAATTGAGGTTTAGGACCTATATATTATTCTTCCTTTGGGTCTTCAAGACAACCCATTCTTCAGGAATTTGAAATTATGGTTTCAGAATGTAGCAATGAGTGTCAGTGAAGTGAGTAGAATATTTCTTGTAGCAGATCTGAGACACGCTAAGAATATTGAAATTCAGCTGCTCATAGTAGTTCACTCTATCAAAGCTTAACAATCCATTTGTCATAGATCCTTCACCCATAATCTTGCCACCTTATCAATCTCCACCAAATGCTACAGTCGTTTCTTGAATGTGCTTAAAGTCATGAAGGAGTGAACGATCTCCAATCATGTGTCGGGAGCATCCACTGTCCACGTACCATAAGCTATTAGATCTGTATGGATGACCCTGCAAGAAGAATAAATTAATTAGAATATGGAACCCAAGCCATGATGGTCTTGGGTTTCCCGTTTCTATCTAGGACTGTAACTTCTTGGTATTTTCCTCTAGGTTGAACTCTTGAGAACGTTTTTGATTTTCAGAAATCACTTTGTTTTAGATCTTGGAAAAACATTGAGTGATTGTTTCACAAATTTATTTTGCTTTTCTTTGATGCTCTTTGACTGCCAATTGTCATAGAAGTCATCATCAGAATATGAGATTCTTGATTGTCCATTGTGAAATGGACTTCTAGATTTGACTTTGACAGTTGAAATTGGTGAAATGGGCTTGTTTTGAGGAACTCTTAAGCCTTTGTGATTAAAGAAACAATAAGATGTATTGTGATTTGTCATATCACACACTGAACAATACTTGTTGAAATAACAATTCTTGTTTGAGTGGTTGTTCATGTAACAGATTGAGCAGTATTGGTTATAATAACACTTATCTATGTTGTGATTTAACATATCATAGTTTTTATAGTACATATATCTGATCTTTGTTTTTGATAATGAAGCTTCTTGATTCTTGATTGATTTTGACTTTGATTATTGTTTTGTTTTAATTGAGGAAGCAAGTTCATCCTTTTTGATATCAGTAGATTGTTTCACAACTCTACTGTGTCTTTTGTTTGAAAGATGTCTTTGCTTCTTTTGAGCCCTTCTCACCTCCAAATCAAATTATTCAACATCCTTTTTGTTGAAAATATCAAAACCTATTCCTTGTTTTGATTTATCCTTGTTTTGATTTAGGAGGTGAGATCAGATCAATCTTTAATTTTGGTGATTGATTCTTTGGGGATTTTGCCTTAACTAATGGTGATGTTAAAGCTTTGCCTTTAGTTTTTATTGAAACCTTGTCTAATTTGCTTGAATTGTTCAGAGATTTGACCTCACAATCAGATTTGATTTTAACAGTATGTTTCAAAGGCAGTTTAGCATATCTCTTTACTTTGAGTCTTTCTGGGATGAATTTCATAAAAGGAATGATGGCCTTGACTAGACTCTTTTGTTTCTTTACACTAACATGTTTGTCTGAGCATTCTTTTTTCTTAATGGGGTGAACTAATCTGATTTTGTCCTCATTTGTTTCAATGTACACATTTGGGTTGTTTGGAGGATTTGTTGTCTATGAAACTAGTGTTTTAGTTTCAGTAGATTTAGGTTCAATTGAGTCAGACAAAGTAAGAGGCTCAGGCATGACAGTGTAGTTTTTGTTGTATGGTGGTGGACAAGAATTATATCCATTTCCAGTCATGTCTTTAGGCTCCTTTTATGAGTCAAGCAACTCTTGTAGCTTAGCAGAATTATGGCTCAGAATCATAGTCCACCATCTATTCTTCCACCTCTTCCTCCTCGTCTATCAAGTTCAGCTTTTCATTCCTCTTTTCACCTCCGTGTCTCTCCTCCCTTATCACCTCATTTCCAGTAAGATCAGCATCCAAATCAACTCTTTGATTTCGGTGGGAATGTAGCTTAGCATGACACTGTAGTTGTCGTTGTATGGTGGTGGACAAGAATTATATCCATTTCCAGTCATGTATTTAGGCTCCTTTTATGAGTCAAGCAACTCTTGTAGCTTAGCAGGAGAGATTTGAAACTTTTCAAGTTTCAATTTAGTGGCTGATTGCTTGGCTTTGGTTTTGGTTAACAGTTCAGTTAACTTCTTATTCTCAGCTACTAGAGTATACTTCTTACCATGCAATTTTTCGATATCTGAAATTAAAGAGTTGATTTTGACTTAAAACAATGTAAACAGTGATTGTGTGACTTAACTAAGATTCAACACTCAGTGATAAGGTACATTCCCATGTCATCTTGGATTGCACAAAGTTATAAGTCTTGTCAAAAACAGGTTGAGAGTGGTTGATTTCTGTTTTGATCATGTTTTTATCAAATTTGCCTTAGCCTTAACCCATGAATAAATTGTTTGTCCAACTCCTCTCCTACGCTTAAGCATTGACCTGGAGTGATGATCTTCTCTATTATACGTGAGTATAGACCTGAAGCTCTCATCGACACACTCAAAATGATGATCTTCTCTGTTATACGTGAGTATAGACCTGAAACTCTTATCATCTTGTTCAAATGATCATGTCCTCTATTATATGTGAGTGTAGACCTGGAGCTCTGATTATCCATACATCATTCTGCCATATGTATATCTTAATGGATGTCAAATGTTCTGTATCATATCTATCTCAGAATACGACATGAGTTTAAATGGCCAACCATATTGGAAATCCCACCAATCATTGATTCTTTAGATCTCTTGAAAAATCATATATGATGTTCTTATCATTGTTTTTACTTCTTATTTCTTTTAAGTCTTTCTCGTGGGTAAAGAAGTCTCCCTTTCACATTTAAAATAATGTTCATGCGAAATTACACTTTCGCTGACTGGCTCTGCGTGCCAAACTATAGCTTCACTGGTAGTGTCGCATGACATATGTTTTACCTTGTTCCATGTGAATCTATAGTTTCAGCTTATGCGAAACTATGTAGTATAGAAATCTGTTTCGTCCTTTGTATCGCCATTTATGAAATAACCCTAACTTTTCAAATATCAAACGACGGCTTATGCTTATAGGATCAAACTACGTTCATTCCTTTGATTTTTCATTGTTGCAACAAGTAATCTTCATATTTAATATCTTTCAAACCTTGGAAATGGACTTTAAATGGATTTTAAGACGAAAATCAAACCCGCGACTTTTGGGTTTTGCACATTCTTTGTGCGAAACTAAGGTGTCATTCTAGAAAACAGAACGAAGGTTCACTAATCCGAGCAAAACTGTCTAGTCATGATGCCTATGTGCATTGAACAGTTTCGACTAGATCTTGAGACTCTATAGTTTCATAGTCCATGCAAAACTATACTTTTCAATACAAACTATAGTTTCTCATTGCGAAACTATAGTTTCTCAGTTGTACTTTCGACAAACAGTTTCGCCTGAGTTGTGTGAATCTATAGTTTCATAGGCTCATGCGAAACTATACTTCCCAATGCGAAACTATAGTTTCTCTATGCGAAAGTATAGTTTCTAACATGTAGTTTCACATACAAGTTTCGCCTGACTTGTGTGAAACTGTAGTTTTGTACCTTCTACAAAACTATAGATTCTCAATGTGAAACTAGGTGTGAAACTAATTATTTTAATTTTATTTAAATTAATTAATTTTATATTTCTCCTTTTATTTTAATAATTATTAAAATATTTAATTGATTCCTTTAACCTAACAGACTTTTGGTTTCACCTCCACACCATATGGGAAGCTTAACGTATGATCCTAGATCACATGTGGTGGCGTATCTGAATGAAAAATATCCAAAGTTAGCCGATTTTGGAGATGCTATATCTTGATTGTTGAGATCTCACATTGACTAAGCTATCTCTCACTCCCGTACTATAGACAAGAAGTAAATTAGAGATTTCTGGAGAACTGCTGACTATGATGCCAAGGAGAGGATCATCAAAGCGTCTGTCTATGGAGAAATGTTTGAGATATCAGTTGAGACAGCGGCTAAGGCCTTGAGACTGGAGGATGATATGGGGGAGAGTGTAGAGATGACTAACTTAGAGGTTATTATAGCTTTTAAAGCTATATGATGTGAGATAACTGATTTTGAGTAGTGAAGGGAGATTAAGAAGACATATCTTTCAATGGAATGGATGTTTATTGCTGATGCCTTCATCAGTTGTTTAGATCACAGGAAGAGAGGATCAGATGGACTGAATCTGAGGTGGTCCACAGCTATGATTATATTTTGTAGAGGTGAGAAGGCAAACATAGCCTAGATTACCCCGTTTACTTATTGGAGAACATCATGGCATTGAAGAAGCGTAAATGTCTGCTATATCCAAGATTCATTCATATTATTCTTGACTATTTGAAGCAAAACTTACCCAAGCTCAGAGATGAACTGAAGCTGACCCCGATTAAACCAAGGATTTTTGCTGACTGTGCTGCCTTAAGGCATGACTTTTCTAGAAAGATCATATATCAGCTGAAGAAGATGCATACTGAGGAGAGATGGAACTACATTAAGACTTTTATACCTCTTGAGGAACAGGGAGTAGCAACCACTAGAGGAAATATAGAGGAAATGAATAGGAGAAACAAATACGTGAAAGAGACAAATATGACATTTGAAGAACTACTGGATGAGATAGAGGAGGAGTCGAGGAAGAAGAGGAAGAAAAAAGGAGTAAAAGATCATCTTCTCATGATAGAGTTGGCTTTTTACACATGAGAAGAGGAGTAAAAGTAAGCAGCTAGTTATTCTTGAGACTTGGCCTACAGGAGAAGCTGGGAGGCCTAGGAGGGGCATAACATCTGAGCTTCATGAGGATATGATCAGGAATGTTAACACATACCTATCAAATAAACTGAGCATGATAAAGACTAAGGTGATAAAGTCAGAGGAGAGAGAGAAGCATAGGGATAAGGATATTGATGAGATCAAGAAATTGATACTAAGTCAACAGGATTGGATAAGGAGATTATTGGAAGAGGTGAGTAAGTTGAGGAGAAACGCTAGTGTAGTTGATGTTCCAACTTTTGAGGGGATTAGGGAAATGAATGACATATCTAAGTACACATTCATTTACAAGGCATTAGGAGCTGGTGGTTATGGTGTAGGAAGATCAGGTGCTCGTGTTAGTGATGTAGAAGGATTGGGAGTTGGTAGCAGTGGTATAGGTGGATATTAAGCTAGTGGAGGTGATGCTGGTGGTAGTGGTGTTAGAACAGAAGCTGGTGTAGGTAGTGGTGAAGGAGTTGTTGCTGGAGAGAATGCTAATAAGATGATAGAGGCTAATTTATTGATATAGGGTTTGATTTAGATGCTGATCTTACTGGAAATGAGGTGATAAGGGAGGAGAGACACGGAGGTGAAAAGAGGAATAAAGAGTTAAACTTGATAGATGAGGAGGAAGAGGTGGAAGAATAGCTGGTGGACTATGATTCTAAGCCATAATTCTATATAGTGGGTGAGAGACCAATGAATATGTGGCTCAGAGGAGTTCTGCTGATGGAGATACAATTGAGATAGCTAAAGAGGATTGGTTCACTAAGGTGGAAGGTCCAAAGAAACTGACCCCTTTTTTCCAAAATATTAAAGAAGCAGAGATGAAGGAGACTGATAAGAAGATTGTAAGCTACAAGTACAATTCGAAGTTGAAGATAGTTATGATCAAAAGGCATGGAAGGGAGATCTTATATCTGCAGAAAAGGAAGGTGTTTAAAACCCTTCCTAAGTGGGATTTGAGAAGACTAGTAGATATCCCCCTACTAGATTCCAGTTTGCGTGAACGCGCCACTATGCTAGAACATGAGATTCATCAGGGCATTCAAGACGGTTTTGCTGCTTTTGGATTCATAAAGCCTACGAGGAGGAGGTTGAAGATGGTTTTAGACAGGGAGAGAGGAAAAAGAAAGATTGCGCTTAAGTTAAAGCCTACTAAGACCATCAACCGGGTAAGGATACCATATCAACAACCATCTAGACTATAGAAGTTCGAGAAATGGTTTTATGATAACCCTGATACCTTAGGAGTGTCCTTATAGGAAAGCGATGGGATGACCGGGTTGGGTAAATTGATGATTACACTTGATCAACGTAATCATGAATTTACCGGACGCGTAAATTCCAACTTGGACCTTTAGGTAATCATTTGACCTTCTCTGTTGGAAACTCATGATTTCTAAATTTCTTTGAGTAGTCTAAAAGTTTTCTTAAGATAAACTACCTTGCCCGTTATTATTTGAAGAAGCTAATGATATCTAATGCTATTGCTTATTGATACCTCTAGTTATGGATACTATCGAAATATCTGATACTATTGCCATCACTACTACTATAAGTACTATTATTATTACAATCATGAGCTATGAGAAACCAAATTACTCATGATATTCCTTGCAGGACACCAGACTGTGGCTGACAGAGGTAAAGCACCTGCACGCCCTGTTGATGAGTCGGCTCCCGTTGGGACCCTTAGGAGGGTGAAGCCAAAGACGGAGTATGAGGCATATCTGCGGAGATGCGGACACCCTGGCTGGCTATCCGTGACCCTTAACGACTCTGAGACATCTGAAGACTTGTCCCCGACATCACTAGCTAGGAGCCGAACACGCTCCAACTCACCACATGTCGCAGCTCCTAACCACTCGCCTATCCCACCTATTGGGATTAGGGGTGCCCGAGTTGTCACTTGACCTAGGAAGAGTCCTAGACCAGGCCTCTTCATTTCCTTTAGGATGCCTCCTCCCCTACCTCCACATGCAAGGACCCCGACACCAGCACCTTCTATACTTGCCCCACCTAGACACCTGCCTCATGACGAGTACTGGATGCCACCTAGGCAAAGTATGTATGACGGCCCCAGCGTACTCGCTGGAGATCAGTACTCTCAGTCTAGTAGTCGGGCTAGTGACTTCGGTCCGTCCGACTCTAGTTTGAGTGAGATCCTGAAGACCATCTAGCGTCATGAGTTTACCCTCCAACACGCCACTCGAACTTCACAGTCCGTTCAGTTCCAGGTGATGTTGGCGTCACATGGAGTGCAACGCTTGGAGCAGGAGCAAAGGAAGAAGAGCAAAGGTTGGTTCAGATGGTTGAAGAAGAAATGGCAGGGGTGATGTAGCTGGTATTTGAATGCGTGGCAGTGGGCCACAAGACTGTTTGAAGGAAACTATTTCTATCATTATTCGATACTATTATTATTATTATTATTATTATGGGGGTGATGGCACCTTCCAACTTGTAAGAGTATGACTCTGATTCAACTTGCTTGCTGATACTACTAATTCGGTTTCATTATGAAACTGTTTCTATGGACGCTAAACTGTTGGGCTATTTATAATAAATTGACATGTGTTATGTTATGCTTTGAATTTGGGTCGTGCCCCTTTCTGATCGATTGTCTAAACTATTAAGATAGAACCTTGTAGGAATCACTTAGTGAGTTGTATATATATACATACACCATACTTCTTCCTCCTAATGCAAGGTATAATAGTGTATTGATGCATGAACTATTCGAAACAAATTATAAGATGCTAAACGAATTTATATGTGATACTATCAGAATGCCAACTAGGAGAGGAACTTGATTTGGAAGACGAGGTGCTACCCAAGATGGGAACCAACCACCTACTCTGCTAGAAACACCACTTAGAGGGAACTCCAACCAAGTGAACGATGAAAGGATTGCCAACCTGGTGGCGCAGCAAATTGCTAACGCGATCCCAACAATAATTGCACAAATCAACGCCGATGGGGGAAACACCACCGGGACTAATGAACCCAACAATTAGGAAGGCAACCATGAGGAAGCCGAGGCTATAAGAAACGGGTACTCCTATAAAACGTTCATGGCTTGCAAGCCAAAGAACTTCTATGGCATCGTGGGTGCAATCGAAACCTATAGGTGGCTGGATGAAATCGAAGTTGTGTTGGATATCAGCGAATGCAAGCTGGAGCATATGGTTGGATTTGCCTCCCAATCTCTGAAGGGACTAGCATTGGAATGGTGGAAAACCATCATTCAGCCCCGAGGCCGGAATGCTATTGGAAGAATGAACT